>CM042549.1:2755000-2805000 GCA_023630585.1 Cranoglanis bouderius
AAATTATGAAATATGGTTCTACTGATGTTGTTTGACTTTGGACAGACAGTGATGCCGTCAGAGAAGGTTACGGTGAACGTGAGCGTCCATAACAACGTGAGACGACGTCAGCAAAACCCTGAATGCACTAATCAGCGGGTTGGTACAGAAAATCACTAATAACTGGATCACTTCATACACTGCCTGCTGTCTCATGATTGTTTTTGTAACCTCTGAAGTATGGAGAGGGTGAACTTATGCTGATTAGTTACCTTACCCATCTCTTCCATGAATCCAGGGAAATGGATGCCAGGGCTCAAAGACGAGACGTGGTCGTAGAAGAAAGCCGGATGATACGGTCACTGAAAAAGGTAAAAAAAAATAAAATAAAATAAAATAAAAAAATCTAGTTTGTTTACAGGTTGAGTTGAAAATAAACTCACAGACAACAAATGTAATTATCTCACAACTTATTAAAGTCCTCATTTGGTTTGGTTTGGAAGCCTTTGAATGTATAGCCACTATATATATATATATATATATATATATATATATATATATATATATATATATATATATATATATATATATATATATATATAGTTCTAAATAGAAATCACTGGAGGAAGAAGAGTTTTAGTAGCTTATAGCTCATAGTGACAGTCACTTTAAAGAAGCGGTTTACAATTTTTCAAGTCCACACAATCTATTTTAAAACAACGTATGACTCAGGAGTTGCCTTTTAAAGAACTCTGTTTTAGCTGGAGCTCATTTCAGGGCCAGAAAATATGTATATAGAAGCCTAAAATGAAGAAGTGTCGCAAATTCATTGTATTGGTAATCTTCAAATTACATTTTTTTTTTTGTTCTTGAGAGATCTTTTAGACTATGTGATACAGATCTACAGGCCCGTTTAAACATTACAGACTGCACCTTTAAATCCGACAACCGCGTAATAAACTCAAGCCGTAATTTTTGCTGGCATCATTTCTACAAGGGTTATCCTGATCCAAAAAGCTGACAAATCTGAAAATGGGCCAAAGAACTGATTTAACCCTCCCCTGGCTTGTCTGGGGAAAATGTTTGGGAAAATGTTACTACTTTTTAGTGCATACAACTAGTTCTGTTTTTATCACGTACAGTTGTATATTGCACAACTCTTCGTATAATGTAAGTATTATATCATTGCTATTACATACATATTATCTATTCATGCAACTATGGAAGATTCAAACATCATTTTATTGTACTTGTATGATAACAAGAAAGGAATTTCATTCCCAGTGATTAAGGACTTATCAGAAACTACAGCAGGTAGTGTTGCTGCCTCACAGCTCCAGGGTGCCCGGTTCTGTCCATGACTTTCTGTGTATGTTCTTCCCATGTTCTCGTGTGAATATTGCCTTGCGCTGGTCTGGAGTACCATTCAGAGTATATTCCCATCTCACACCCAGTGTTCCCAGGATAGGCACCGTATCCACAGAGGCCCTAGCCAGGATAAAGTTTTAACAAGTGTATACAGACAAGATATAGATAAAGGACTAAATTTATAAAGTAATAAGAAATCGCAACGCTCGGCGTAAAGTGGGGTGCTTACATGTGAGAATAGTACTTTATAAAATGGTTTATAAAAAAAGAAACGCGTTGTAGACTGATTGGCATTCCCAAATTGTCCGTGGTGTGTGAATGTGTGTGCGATTGTGCCCTGTAATGAGTTGGTACCCCGTCCAGGGTGTCCACTGCCTTGTGCCACGAGTCCCCTGGGATATGCCCCAAGCTCCCCTGTGACCCTGTGTAGGATAAGTGGTATGGAAAATGGATGGATGGAGCTGTTTCGTTCTTTATTTTCTTTCAGGAAGGCAAAAATAAACTTCTTGTCCTTGATAATAATAATAATTAAAAAAAAAAAAAAAACCTATTCAAAAACCACTTGAACATACACCACATTGTAACCGCCACTAGTGAACTCGTACGCACGAACTTCCGAGGAGGGCTTGAAGGCGGCACTACGTTAAGTGTGACGGTTATTTTCCCGTTTAAATCCTGGCGCATTAATACACACTTCAATTATTGTGATGCGGTCAGGTCACAGGTGCGTATATCAAGGATTATTTTATTTATTTATTTATTTTAAACAACGGCTTCAAACGAGGCTTAGCCAATCATATTTGAGAAGTCAACCGTTTTATAATAATCATTTATCAAACGTGACTTATTTCCACCCACAGGGGCGAAGAGGAGTAAGTGCGTGCGCTCACGTGACTGTGGAGAGGGCTGGTGCTGCGTTCAATACCCCGGCGGAGGACGGTGCCAGAGGGTTCTTCAGGAAGGCGAGATGTGCCTTTTAGGAGGGCGATCCAAATCTAAATCTCACAGACGTTTGGAGCGCTGCGACTGCACGGTGGGTCTCAACTGCCTCCCGAAGCCTGGTAGCCTCAAAAGACATGGAGAGTGTCGCGTTGGTGAAAGGGAATGAGACACTCCGCATTAGGGTGTGGCTGAAATTGGAAAATGCTAACGGCTTCTCAGGCAGAGCCAGGAGGCTGGCTGTGTCCCAATCCGATGTTTGTTTAAAAAATAAATAAATAAATAAAAATCTAAATTAAAAAAAAAAAAAAAAATACACACTGCATGTTGAACACCTTTCCAATTACTTTTAAAAGCAGTGTGGATTCATCATTACTGGCCAAGATATCCCACAATCCTGTGCGGCACACCATTTCAGTCTGGTGACAAAACAAAAATGGATTGTCACCAAAGTAATTTTTCATAAAGTTTCCATGAATCCCCAGCACTTTATATATATATATATATGTGTGTGTGTATATATATATACATATATATTTTATATATATATATATATATAGACATATATATATATATATATATGTGTGTGTGTATATATATATACATATATATTTTATATATATATATAAATAAAACACTAGCCCTGATCCCTAGAAGGTATTAGCTGTTAAACAGATTTATATTTCACCAAATTTACACAAAACATGAGGTGAATATTTCTAGCTATATTCACTCAGCTATTGATCATTTAGCTTAGCAGTGCCTACTGTTTCCCACTAAAATGTTTTCAATTAAATTAGCCTACTTAATTAAAGTAATACATCAGTATTAGCTTGTAAAAAGAAAAAAAGGAGAACACTGCTGAGTCATTAGATTTAAGCTATAACAAGGTAGACACCTGCTTTCCATTTCAGACACACCTGTCTAGGGCTGACAGGCTTTTTTTTTCTTTTTTTGTGCTCTGGCAAGTGAATGTGTAAAGTTTGAATGTAAGCTGATAGGCTGAGACATGTTCTGTGATCAAATCTTGCTTTAATTTAGTTGATTAGCACTGTGCAAACTGCATGTCTGAATCACGGCTTTCACCTCAGACCTCGCTGCCCTCGTCTGTTGAGCTGTTAAACTTTCAAACAGGCTTGAGAACGTGGTTTGTGACACTCAGACACACTGTGAGGAATAAAAATGGGGGGAAAACGAGTCCTAGCTTCACAGTGTAGGTGAATCGCTTTCTTCCTCAGCACAGTTTGAATGTGAAATAGTTAGAAGTGGTTCAGAGTACAAAATCTCCCTTGCGTTTCAGTGTGAATTAAATGTTGACCTAATTCATGAATAATTATACAACGGTGCTAATGAATCCTCAACTCTGATTGGTCAGAAATTGTTGATTAATTTTCTATAGCAGCAGCAAATCACAGGTTTATTTATATTAACACGCTCGTTTTCAATACATTATCGTACCTTACTGCGCGTTCAAGTCCTCCTGGGAAGTTCGTATTTACGAGTCGGGAAGTCGTAATTATGATGTCAGGTGCGTTCAAGTCACTTTAGTCGGCTCAAGATGGCGGTGTTCGTTCTCTTAATTAACTGCAAAAAAATGACAGCAATGTTTTTGAACTCCACTTCTAGAAAATGAAGAACAAAGAATGCGCATCAGGTGTTTTTTCTCCTTTTTTGTGCTTTTTTAAAAAAAACGTTATCGTTACATATTATAACGTAATTGTACAACACTATCGTATTTTGTGCAGGCAATTAGCCTGTTTTAACGTAAATAAAAAAAGCCTAACAATAACTCGCTGCATATACCAAACACATAATAACTGAAATCAGCTTCTGGGACGAATAAACATTCAATTTCAACAAATTTACCGTCAACTACAGACGCTGCATCCATTGATTCCACCGTGTTTTCTTACTGACACACTCCCAACTTTGAAACTCGGGGAAATCACGACATTGTGAGGGCGTTCATGTTCGTTCAACTCATAGATACGATCTTTCCGACATGAGTTGAACGCACCATTAAACAGGGACACCCACATAACCTAAGGCTAATCATTTAAAATGGATTTATTTTATGGAAGGAGTCTCCAGTGTCAGGGCTTTGTAACAGTCAGAGGTAAAGCAGACACGGGAAAGTCTTCTTCACTAACTTTAGTGAACGTTCCACAACATTAAATGTAACCATAAATGGATAAAAGAATCAGTGTTGTCTTGTAGCAAATAGAAAATTTAAATTGTAGTAATTGGTTGGCAAACTGCTGTGGTATAAGAGGAATAAAACCCTCCAGAACACGCTGTCATAGGAAAATAATTAACTTTGGGGTATTTTCCTAAAACAGCAAGTGTCTTATAAGTGATTACATAGGCATGCAGTTTGCACAGTGCTAATCCTTTAAGTGGCTAGCTATAAGCAGGTTATTAACTAAATTAGCCTTGTAGCTCCAGTACAAAACTACAAAAGCAAATCTTTTCTTTTAAGCGAAACTATTGTTGTTGTTTTTATAGGGTCACTAAAAACCATGCTAGCCTTCACCAATTTTGTGACATTGAATGAATGGTTAAGAAAAAAAAAATTACAAATTTACACGATCAGCCAGATGTCCAAATTTTGCTTCTTTATTTTTAATGAATCAAGAAATAAACTTATGGGACAGCCATGGGATAGTCTCGGCTGATCGAGCTTAAAAGTTGACTAAACCATTCATTTAATCCTCATGTATGTGAAATCATGTTTTTAAGCCATTATATTATTATCATTATGATTATATAAGTATATATTTAAATTTTTGAATGTAGGATGTGCTAGTTTACTCAGCACTGCCATCATTTCACTCTTGTGTTGGATTAGAGCGCTCTCTAATGGATATTTATAGCACTTTTTCTCTAGATTCTTGCTTTAGTAGCTTTGAATTGTAAAAAAAAAAAAAAAAAAAAAAAAAAAAGGTATTGAAGAATTGAGTCATGATTCGAACACTTGTTTTAGAGTGAAGTATGTTGGATTTAAGCTTTTTTAAAAATTATTATTAATCCAAACAATTATGTGTCTGCCACTTTCTGTCTCTTGTGTCTTGTGTATTATCTACAGTGTTATGTTTAGCCTTACGAAAACATGACTTTCAATTATTCCCGAGTCTTTGTGTACTGATTTTCTAAAAACTTTTGTCGCCTCCTAGTGACAACAATGCAGAAATGCATTAAGTCCCCAGGAGGAGAATTAGGAGGACACACCCAGCCTGACACACATGCAGTAAAACCACAAACCCTTTTCAGCTTTCTTCTCAAAGCAGCTGCACTGCAGAGATACAGATAATAAATCTGCAAAATGTCTTTTTGGTTTTCAAAGTCAGGATCTTTCTGTCCTGGCTTCGTTCCAGTCTCAGATTGCACAGATGCAGATCTTCTTACCCCACTCCGGGAAACTAAACTAGCATGCGATGTTCACTAAGAGCTAGGGTTACTCTTTACGCTTCCCAGCTGTCCACTAGGACACGTTAGATAGTGTTGAACAAAAACCAGTACCACGCCGCCGTCGGAGAAATCAGACACCTGCGGCCGAAAGTATCCGGGCTGATTTAGTCCCGGCAGAAACTTGAGCTTGGTTTCGTTCAGCTGCTGTGTGGAAGGACCCAGACACACCTGTTCAACTCCACCACATCACACTGACTACAGCATGTGCAACTGCACTACCTGAAGTTTTATTCTTCTTATACTACAACAATTTGCAGAGTAGAATTCATTTCTAGTTACATTTGACATCTGCGAAACTAGTTAGTTCCTGTTATCGCTTATGTTATAGCGGGTATGAAGTCGTTCCCTCACCAGCCAATCGCTTTATCTCTCCAAGTTTATAAGACAAAAAACTGCTGGGGGACTGCTAATGGTTTCAGGTGGATATTTCAGAAAAGAGAGAGCGAGTCCCATAAAGGCGCTTTCACACTTACTGTTTTTCTTTTGCACTGATATCCACAACACTCATTAATCCTAGCTGCTATCAGGTAACTAACTTAGCCTGGCTTGCTCTTTAGATCCTCAGGCGATGAAGTTGTTTTTTTGTTTTTTTTTTGCTGTAGATTTGGAGATAGAAAACAAGAGAAGTGGAGCTGCTTGTTGGACTTTACTGTATACAGTGCTAGTTATTCAACATACTGGCAACATAACGTTTGGTTTAACATGACGTTAAACTCCTTGTATTCACACACCAACAAGACACTCCCCCCCCCCAGCAGCACTTTGTCCACGTTTATTGCAACCTGATTGGTCAGGAGGTGCTTGATGTCACTCTGAAAAGCTGAATTTTGTACAACCTTGAAGCTCCACTGTGACAAAAGGGGGAAAAAATACAAACAAACCAACCCAAAACACCACAAACCGCCGACAATACGTCTTGGATGAGTGCTCAAAATAAACGTAAATAATTTAGCCAAATTATTTCACCGCATAACCGTCATGCTACTACTGCCCTATTGTACTGAAATGGAATTTTATCAGCTAGCCGAGAAAGTTCCTAGCTAGTCTAGGAACTTTATTAGGTAGGAACAAACCACCCATTTTAGCACACAAGAGCAAGAAGTGAGAAATGTCTCAAAGCTCGTTGTTCCCCTTTTTATTTTCAGATTTTGATACACAAATCTCACAGCCCGTGGGCTTCTATTTGCAGATGAAAATGTAAACTGATCCAAAAAAAAAAAAAAACTTGTCAGAATAGTGGACAGTGTAAGGGGTATAGATTAGCGGGTGTCGAAGCAGGACAGGAATGTTCAGCAGTGATTCAAAGGGGACTAAGAGATCGGGGTGTGCAGGAGACATGGGCGGGACGGGGGGGACGGGATGTCAGGAAGCGTCTAGAGCTGGCCGCAGTCGGCGATGACGACCTTGACTCTGGGTTTGCCGCTGGAGCTGGCGCCTAAATTCTCCACCTCCCTGATGACTTGAGAGCCCTCCACGACCTGACCGAAGACCACGTGCTTCCCGTCCATCCTGACGTGACACAAAGCAGTGCGATAAGGGTTTTATTCAGATTTTTTTTAATCATTAATGCTACATTTATCAGACCAATCACAAGCACGTTTATCTAGAAAGGGATCATTAAGCTCCAAAATTAATGTAGGGCTTCAAACCTATGACATGACTGAACTGCACTGAACCGTTAGCACGGTCTAGTTTCGTTTACACCATCTAGACTGAAGTCATAGTATAAGATGTAATGCTGAAACCTTACTCCATCTAGAATAAGCCTCAAGTCTGCTCCAACACTGAAAGTCTAATCCAAGTTTATTAGCAAGAAACTAAATAGTTCCTGTACTATGAAACTCATGTTCCTGTAAAATGGTAACAAATGGGCTTAGGCTAATGCAAGAACTCCCCTCATGTGTAAGAGTCAAATTATATATAAATACAGCACTTTAGCCTTTTCCATTACAAGATACGTATCCACACATTGCAAAATAGAAACTGACCAGGGCATTTTTGCTGTACAGATGAAGAACTGCGAGCCGTTGGTGTTGGGTCCGTTGTTGAACATGGACATGCAGCCGAACCCCGTGTGCTTCAGAGAGAAGTTCTCGTCCTCGAATTTGTGGCCGTAGATGGACCTGCCACCGGTTCCGTTGTGGTTTGTGATGTCGCCACCCTGCAAACGTTCAGTGTTAATGGGTACGGAGCGGCCAGTATACTTCAGACACACGTCTCAATGTGTAAAATGTCTCAGTGATGGTGTAGGAACTGGAATTTCCATTCAGTATGGAGACGCTATGGTAAAATGGTTTCCCAACACTGTGTGGACGCAAATATTGGATTATTATTTTTTTTTTTTAATCAGCCCTGAACCACATTCGTTTGTAATCCTAAATCGGATTTACATCTGATATGTGGCCATGCGACATGGATGCGATGGGAATTTGTGGCTTTTTCCTAACACATCGTCGTCGTTTTCATCACCGTCCATTAGTGCGGGGCGATTTTCAGGATTAGTTCGGTTAATGCGAATTCATGTTTTAACGCGATTTTCAAAATGTTCTAAACGAGATTGTACATGTTTTTATATTATATATGGATGTTTTAATTTAAATATATGTGCATATTTCCAATTTTAATGAAAACATCCATAAATGCTTTTTAAAAGATTTTAGATTTAACAAATGAATACATCTGTGTGTTGATTAGTCTAAAGCTAATGCTTGTATATGCAGTATAACTCATTTAAAGGTAAGAAGTTTTACTTTGTTTATTTCTGATGCTGTGCGCAACTGTAGGGCTAAAATATATAAAGTTAATTACTTAGCCCACTGCTCTCCTATAACCAACGACGGAAATAGGTGCAGCAAAGGTTAATGCGTGTTTTAATATATGCTTTAAATATCTGACTCCAATAGAATAATCTTCTAGTTAGTGCTAGAAGTGTTAGCACTCAGTGTTCTACTGATATTTACTCCTAAGCAGCTTCAAGCAAAGCTTTCATTAAAATAACGTTCCTACGTCAGAGACTTTCATGTAGCTTTTATCAAACCATTATGTTGTTAGCTCAGAGGTTTCTATCAACGTGCAAGCCTAGGCCTTTCCTATCTTACTTGTCAGAGGTTCTGTTTAAACTTGCAAGTATTAGCCTTTACTTTTGGCTTGTCAGAGGTTGACCTTAAACGTGTCTAACGTATTATACACTTTTAGTTTAAGAAGCTATTCATAATAAGAATACCAAACATAGACACAGAGTATTTAGAAATAGAATAACAAATGCATTTAATACGAGAACACAATTGAAAGATACATAAAATAGAGACAAGAGTAACTTACAAGATTACATTCGGATGTTACAAGCCTCCCTGATGTTATAAACTTCTGATGTTATAAGCTTTTTATTTTCTCTCTACCAAGCAGATCCTCTTATACCCTTGAGTCTCTTTGAAATGTATAGTGACCAGGACACCAAATGGAGATGAAACCATGTGTTTTATGGCAGGGGGGGACCCCAATGTGTTTTATGGCAGGGTTATCTCACTTTAAGGAACTGTATGTTAATTAAGTTCCCGAGAATGAGTTCATGCAAACCAGGGGGTGCCTGTGTGTGTGTGTGTGTGTGTGTGTGTGTGAAGAGCACTTATTACAACATATATTGTAAATGTTATTTCCTAAACTATATGATATTTATGATATCACCACATCGTTCACCATGATATATGGATACAAACGATACCAAACATGCCCTGAGGAATACTGTAATTAAACACAGTTTAGATGACCAGTTTTAGTTCACCTGGTATCTCTGAAACACATTCCTGATCATTTTAACCTTAATCACATTACTGCCACAATTTTAGAAATCTACTACACAACATGCTGATTTGACATCACTCCGTACACGGGGAAGGAACTCGGATTTGAGAAGAATACCCCAAGCTGACTTCTCGGTTGCGGTGGCATTTTATGTCATGAAAGTCATGGTCTCCATTTGCTGTAGAGAAAGAAGGGTTGACCAAGTTGTGCAAAAACAGTAACGGCGCCATCTATAGCAAACAGTACAAGTAATGATTTTAGAAAAATATCCTTTATTGAAAAGAACCATTGTTTGCACTATTTGCTACAGATGGTGCTGTTACTATTTCTCCAAAGTCCATTTAAATATATATATATATATATATATATATATATATATATATATATATATATATATATATATGTATTTTTTTTTTTTTTAATTGATAAATAAATTGTGTAATTTTCAATTTGCATTATGTAAGAACAAGAATCAAAATCGTAAGTGAGAATCATTCATAAAGTTGGGAGGGGGCCTACATTATTTATTTATTGCAATATTGCCCAGCCCTACTGTCCATCGTTTTCAGCGCAGCAAAATAACTGAGGACAGGAACATCAGTGACTATATTCGGTGGAAGGATGGTGAAATTGGTGATTTACTTGACATTTCAGGAATCGATTCAAGAAAAAGTTGTATAGCAGGGTGTCCTCGTTAAAGGCAGATACTCGTGGTTACGAAAGTGACCCGGCAAGACGGATCAGAATCAAAGTTGTGCTTGTAATGTGAACGCAGCCTTTGAGGCATGGTTAAAAATACACCATTCTGTGCTAGAGGGGTAGAAGTTCAGTTCTACTTAGGTTGGATACGGTGGAAGATGGAGCCTTTGTACCCGAAGCCAGGCTGCCCCGTGCACAGCTGCCTGAAGTTCTCTGCAAACACAAAGCTTACTGCTTATAAATTTTCCTTCAAGGTTTTAATTTAGATAGGAGGTCGATAGGAGGGGACGGAGTCGTACCTGCTGTCCTGGGGACGACATCGGCCCGCAGCTGTTAAAACAAAACACAAATACATACACATAGTTATACTTAAAAAGGCTAGGATACAATACAAAACCATGCGCAAAACAGTTTTCTACAAACAGGGCAAAGTGCCTCCTTGACTAGCCGCTCCCAAAAATAGTGCACGACGCAGTGGATAGGGTGTGGCTTCAGACACAGACCGACAATGCACATCCTGGATCGGATGCATGTCTGCAGCGTAATCTGTTGGTGGTCATCAGATCACGTGATTCGATTTATGACGGTTGCGAGTGCAACTTGAAAGCGTGTGCGCGCTTGAACGCGCGGCAGCTATGAGGTATGCGGTCAGGCGGGAACGCGCACAAGGGCTACGTTTAAACACACGCACACACACACAGACACGCGGTATATGCGCGCGAGAGAAGGAATGGGGTGAAAAAGGTATTTTTAAACCAAAATGTCGCATCTGTGCGTCCAGCGAAAACATTTCACAAAAATATATACACAACTGGTGTACATCCTTCTGCACTGGAAAAAACAAACAAACAACAACAACCCTCGAATCTAGCGCTAATGCCACTAAAAACAATAAAAGATACCGTTAGCTGAGTTAGCCGTGTATGCTAGCCGGCTTTATACCAGTGCGCGAGCATGTTCATGTTCAAGAACTGCTGAACGCTCTGCAGGTTTATCGTTCATGATTGTGTAGCTACGCTAGCCATGCTTTCATTTCATCCCATCCAGACGTTTTGAAGGATGTGGGCTGCTACATTAATCCACGTCGGATGCAGGAACTAAATATAGCCCCCCCCCCCAAAAAAAAAAGAAAAAAAAAGATGCTGCATCTAATTTTACAGCGTATTGTCAGATAAAACCAACATGGCGTCCGGACCTGCAAAACATGCCGGTTTATGACCACATTGTGTATGAGCTCAAACTTCTTTGCATTGAGGTTTTGATCAGAGTTTGTCACAATGCAGCCTGAAAGCCAAACCTCCGTTTTAAGCCAAATAACGTTATATTAGGGATGTTTCTGTATAGCAAACTGGCTGCAAGGTTGGTGTAATCGGTGCACTGAGCATCATCATCATCATCATCATCATCTCTCTCTAATAAATTCCTGGCGTGTACCTTAACACCAGTGTTCAAGTTCAACTATACATAATGAATGAATTGAAAGTATAAACAACAGAAAATTAAATAAATTATGCACGCTAGGACAATTCAATGGTCATGCACTGGCCCAAACACACCCCAATGGAAAATTACAGCCACTTCTACTATACTATACTAAACTATATTATATTATATTTTTAGATCTTTTTGTCAGATGTTACTAACTGTTACTGAAGTATAATCACAAGCATTTCATAAGTGTCAATGGCTTTTATTGACAATTACATGAAGTTCATGCAAAGAGTCAATATTTGCAGTGTTGACCCTTCTTTTTCAAGACCTCTGCAATTCGTCCTGGCATGCTGTCAATCAACTTCTGGGCCACATCCTGACTGATGGCAGCCCATTCGTGCATAATCAATGCTTGGAGTTTGTCAGAGTTTGTGGGGTTTTTTTTGTCCACCCTCCTCTTGAGGATGGACCACAAATTCTCAATGGGATTAAGGTCTGGGGAGTTTCCTGGCCATGGACCCAAAATGTCGATGTTTTGTTCCCCGAGCCACTTCGTTATCACTTTTGCCTTGTGGCAAGGTGCCCCATCATGCTGGAAAAGGCATTGTTCATCACCAAACTGTTCTTGGATGGTTGGGAGAAGTTGCTCTCTGAGGATGTTTTTGTACCATTCTTTATTCATGGCTGTGTTCTTAGGCAAAATTGTGAGTGAGCCCACTCCCTTGGCTGAGAAGCAACCCCACACATGAGTGGTCTCAGGATGCTTTACTGTTGGCATGACACAGGACTGATGGTAGCGCTCACCTTTTCTTCTCCAGACAAGCTTTTTTCCAGATGCCCCAAACAATCGGAAAGGGGATTCATCAGAGAAAATGACATTACCCCAGTCCTCAGCAGTCCAATCCCTGTACTTTTTGCAGAATAGCAGTCTGTCCCTGATGTTTTTCCTGGAGAGAATTGGCTTCTTTGCTGCCCTCCTTGACACCAGGCCATCTTCCAAAAATCTTCGCCTTACTGTGCGTGCAGACGCACTCACACCTGCCTGCTGCCATTCCTGAGCAAGCTCTGCACTGGTGGTGCCCCGATCCCGCAGCTGAATCAACTTTAGGAGACGGTCCTGGTGCTTGCTGGACTTTCTTGGGAGCCCTGAAGCCTTCTTCACAACAGTTGATCCTCTCTCCTTGAAGGTCTTGTTGATCCGATAAATGGTTGATTTAGGTGCAATCTTACTAGCAGCAATATCCTTGCCTGTGAATCCCTTTTTGCACAAAGCAATGATGGCTGCACGTGTTTCCTTGCAGGTAACCATAGTTAACAGAGGAAGAACAATAATTTCAATCACCACCCTCCTTTTAAAGCTTCCAGTCTGTTATTCTAACTCAATCAGCATGACAGAGTGATCTCCAGCCTTGTCCTCGTTAACACTCCCACCTGTGTTAACCAGAGAATCACTGACATGATGTCAGCTGGTCCTTTTGTGGAAGGGCTGAAATGCAGTGGACATGTTTTGTTGGGATTAAGTTCATTTTCATGGCAAAGAGGGACTTTGAAATTAATTGCAATTCATCTGATCACTCTTCATAACATTCTGGAGTATATGCAAATTGCCATCATAAAAACTGAGGCAGCAGAATTTGTAAAACTTAATATTTGTGTCATTCTCAAAACTTTTGGCCACGGCTGTATATTATACTATACTATATTATACTATATTATACTATACTATACTATATTATACTATACTATATTAAACTATATTATACTATACTATATTATATTATACTATACTATATTATACTATACTATAAAGGATAGTAAAGTATAGTAATACTATATAAGTCCGTTTCATAACGCGAAATAATAATAATAATAATAATAATAATAATAATAATAATAATAATAAACAACAAACAAAAATATATCTATATCCTACCTCCATAACCACTCTCCCGATCGGGAATCCATCTGCAACGATGTCGAAGAAAACTTTAGGGTTTGCCATTTTTTAAATTAAAAAATATATATATTAATTTAAATGATGCTCGAACTGGGAATCTTTAGTCTCGCCCAGACGGGTCCCTACGCTCTTGGAAATGGAGGAGAAAGAGGCCGGCATAGAGTTTATAAGAGTCAGGGAGGGTGTATAAAACGCTGTGCGAAAGCTCCCGTCCAATGAGAAAACAGAAGTGGGGTGAGTGACGTGGCGAACAGCCAATCAAAGCGTGCGCGCGAGTTGGACGTCACCGAAAGCGGTCCGACCAGAAGTTTTTGTTTAGCCGGTCCGACCAGAAGTTTTTGTTTTGGGTTTGTTTGTTTTTTTTGGCACATGGTGTGGCAGAAAACGAGCAGACGTGAAGTGTAGTTTGCCGTAGGCGGAGGGTCTTATTTATTTATTTTTTAGTGTGCACACCTGAGAGGACACGCTCAAACGGGACGAGGCGGCTCTCGTGATGATCTGTGTGGAATATATTTTATTTTAACCACCGGTCACGAGCCTCCTCCTGTTTTGTGCGGACATATTCATATAAATACAATTATACAACTTAAAAGAACCGTCAGGAAACATGTCCTGTGTGTTGTGCGGCATCACAGACAGAAACGACATTCAAACATTTAGAAAGGAAGAAGAAATAAAAGCATCTATACCTAAAAACAAACTCCTCCAATGAATAAAAAGCCAAAGGGGGCGTGAACCACCTCCACCTTGTTTGTTGTTGTTGTTGTTGTTGTTATATGCCGTATAGCAGGTACGCCTGTGCTTTGTGCTGTGATTTGTGGCTTTTTCACAGGAACACGTCTGAAATTTAAAAACAACAACAACAACAACAACAACAACAAAAAACAGTCCAACAAGAAATCCAGAACGGTAATGAGTCAAGATGTGTGTGTGGGGGACGGAAAGAAGTGTGCTCAATGCAGTTTAGAGAACTACGTTTTGTTGCTAGGTTGTGTGTGTGTGTGTACACGAGTGTGACAGATGAAACGTGTGTATGTGTGTGTGTGTGTGTGTGTGTGTGTGTGATGTACGCGATTATGTGATTACACGTGCATTATCCTAAAACACCATTATGGTTATTCCATATGTAGTGAGCATATATAGCAAACAGGAAGTAAGTTGGGGTTTATCCTAACTGTGTATTTACTAAGGGTGTAAAACGTCACGCTTCCAGATGATCTGATTTGATGACACATTGATGCGCGTTTCGTATCTGGGAAATCGTTAATTCATGAATGATGCACAGAAGGACTATTTGAAAAGTGTCAGAGTTACAGGCCAATCACTTTGCAAGCCTATTTATACATCAGTTTAAAAATATGAATCATGTTTTATATACCAGTTGTTTGTTCTTTTTCGATAAAGAAATTCATAATAAAATCCTATTTGATGATAATCGAAACTGCCGTTCACGCCGAGTCACGCTATCTGCCACCTTCCGCATACACGATCTCACAGATGCCCATGATTGGCTAGTGTCACGGTGATTGACAGTATGCTCCTCCCAACCAGAAAGCACAGCAAATTTTGCTCTTTTGGACTCCAGGCCATGGATGGCTGTGGGATCGTCAGGACTCGAACTCGTGAGCTCGGGGCAATAAGGTGAACGCATTTCTTTTTTTTTTTTTTTTGTGCCAATCAGGAGTCCTTGCTTGTTGCCTTTTAAATCACGGCATAGATCCAAATCGTCTGTTCATTACACCCCTATCATTTACTTAAAAGTATGATGTTGCCTCTTGACAGGAAATAATTTATTCCCCTACTTTCTATAATTTAAGAAACGTATGTTGCAGAGTTCCTGCTAAAATGATCCTCCTCACAGTGCAAAATGGGGCGTATGCTCATGGTTCAAATTCCTGACAATTTTACAGTGTTTATCATGGCTCTGACTGTGCTTCATAGCATTTCTAAGATATCCAATTATGTGACTTGTGCAGGTCAACAACCATCTGTATCCTTTGGTTCAAAAACTTTGGTCAAAGACAACAATGGAGTTCCTGAAGACCGGGAGCAGTTACAAAAGGATTTCTTTAAGCATGATTTATTTGTTCGGGGTGTCAGGAATATCTCCTATGACTATCTTTTAAAAAAAAAAAAAAAAAAAAAAAAAAAGATGCCCTAAAGGAAAGCCAAGTGTTTGACACTTAAATAATTCAATTTAATACAACAATTTAATACATTTCCTCCATGGGTGCCAACAGTTCTGGAAGTGACTGCATCATCATCAGCTCTTCTTTCTTTAATTCGAGATAAAGCACATCGATGAATAAAAACCAGGCATCCGCAGCTCTGAGAAGATAATGCGTTTATTGAATGAAGATAAACAAGGACAGGATCTCAATTCTCGAAAATAAAAAATAAATAAAATCATCTGCTTCCTCGAATGACAGGCGTGCACTTCCTTGCAGAACGATCCCACACTAACAGGATTCGCTGAGTTCTTCAGCCGGTCCGACCAGAAGTTTTTGTTTTGGGTTTGTTTGTTTTTTTTGGCACATGGTGTGGCAGAAAACGAGCAGACGTGAAGTGTAGTTTGCCGTAGGCGGAGGGTCTTATTTATTTATTTTTTAGTGTGCACACCTGAGAGGACACGCTCAAACGGGACGAGGCGGCTCTCGTGATGATCTGTGTGGAATATATTTTATTTTAACCACCGGTCACGAGCCTCCTCCTGTTTTGTGCGGACATATTCATATAAATACAATCATACAACTTAAAAGAACCGTCAGGAAACATGTCCTGTCTGTTGTGCGGCATCACAGACAGAAACGACATTCAAACGAGCCGACTATGTGCGTGTGTGATGACCGTTTAGAGCAGAAATAAAACCACAGAAGAAAATAAAATGGTACTTAAAGCCTTTCAAAGGGAAAACATAATGTTTGGATGTCAGTAGCCTGGCGCAAGCACAAAAACGCAAGATGAGCAGCAAAGGGCGATTTACATCGTTTATACAGGAATACGGAGGTCATCGGGATACGCAGATCTGATATCTGATTATCCTATATCTGATAGCATGAGCACTGGATCATATTTGCCGTATTTTACAATCTGAATTTTTTTTTTTTTAATCTGACGTGAACGCACGTGATGCTGACTGACCACTTTCTTTCTTTCTTTCCTTCCTTACATCCACTGTAAATCACATGCCACTTTCCTAAGTCTTACGGTCGGCGTCGCACCTATTATCGACTAATACTTGTACAGAAACTGGAAAAAGAACAAGAAATAAAAGCATCTATACCTAAAAACAAACTTCTCCAATGAATAAAAAGCCACAGGGGGCGTGAACCACCTCCACCTTGTTTTTGTTTTTTTTGTTGTTGTTTTTAAAAATCTGTCACGAGCTGTGCTTTGGTTGTGTGTAACTGTCACACCATCATTAGCCGTATAGCATGTACGCCTGTGCTGTGATTTGTGGCTTTTTCACAGGAACACGTCTGAAATTTAAAAAAAAAAAACAACAACAACAAAAAAAAAAACAGTCCAACAAGAAATCCAGAACGGTAATGAGTCAAGATGTGTGTGTGGGGGACGGAAAGAAGTGTGCTCAGTGCAGTTTAGAGAACTACCTTTTGTTGCTAGGTTGTGTGTGTGTGTGTGTGTGTGTACGAGTGTGACAGATGAAACGTGTGTGTGTGTGTGTTGTACGCGATGGAGAAAGCAGCGTTTGGCGCGGTAATGAGACCTGACTGGACACATTTTTGGAGCAGGTTGGAAAAACCGAAGCATTCTGTTTGATGCGTGATTAGACATGATCTTTGAAGGCATCCAGGTTGAAGGCAGTGTCCAGGAAGCGCTTCAGCTCCAGGAGGTGGGAGTTCTTGCTGCCGGTGGCTGGAGCAGCGGCAGGTTCACGACCAGCATACCTAAACAAACACACACACACTATTTTAAACACACCAGTATGCACAGTATGCATGTTTTAATTAAACATGATTACAGTAGGTCCTAAATGTGATTACACGTGCAATATCCTAAAACACTATTATGGTTATTCCATATGTAGTGAGCATATATAGCAAACAGGAAGTAATTTGGGGTTTGTCCTAACTGTGTATTTACTAAGGGTGTAAAACGTCACGCTTCCAGATGATCTGATTTGATGACACATTGATGCGCGTTTCGTATCTGGGAAATCGTTAATTCATGAATGATGCACAGAAGGACTATTTGAAAAGTGTCAGAGTTACAGGCCAATCACTTTGCAAGCCTATTTATACATCAGTTTAAAAATATGAATCATGTTTTACATACCAGTTGTTTGTTCTTTTTCGATAAAGAAATTCATAATAAAATCATATTTGATGATAATCGAAACTGCCGTTCACGCCGAGTCACGCTATCTGCCACCTTCCGCATACACGATCTCACAGATGCCCATGATTGGCTAGTGTCACGGTGATTGACCCCTACTTTCTATAATTTAAGAAACGTATGTTGCAGAGTTCCTGCTAAAATGATATTTTCTTTACTATTTAAAAAGCACTCAAATACTAAAACTCCAAGTGCAACATGACAGGGAATTTGGCCGCCCTGGTTTTATTTGTCGCCGGCGTTGAAATTAGATCGAGTTCATTAAAAGGCAGGCTGCTTATCCGGTGATTTAAATCTACACAGGATCAACACACTGCCTGCACTTTAAACCTTGTTGAAGTACTTTACGTGGCATATTTGGTTAATAATTTGTAGCTACCGATAACAGACAGCTCGTACAGTACACTCCTTGGACGTGGAATACACTTTTCTGTTACTATAGAAACGGTATATATTTGATTTTATGATCTTCATGGACTTTCCATTGCAAACACACTTTATAAAAAGTCCTGATTTAAGTGGCCTAGTTTGAGTAATGTGAGTAATTGTGTAATGTGTGTAGTAGTGTGTAATTTCCATAGTTTTGGGGTTTATATAAAACGTGTCTGGTGTAATGAGGCAGTGGAGAGGGTGTGTGTCTGTGTGAGTGTGCGCGTGTGTGTGTGTGTTTGTGTGTGAGAGATGGTGTTTACCAGACGGGCTTGGAGCGGTCGATGGTGGTGCGCATGCGAGGCTTCACGTAGTCGTAGTAGCCCTGGTTCTTATGCTCCTCCTGACACCACACCAGGTCGGCGTTGGGGTATTTCTCCGTCTCGGCCTTGACCAGGTCGAAGGGGAACGGAGAGAGCTGCAGGATGGGGGGGGGGGAGGGTTCAGAGGTCACATCGTTTACATCATCCATCAGCCAAATCTTCTGCAGTGTTATTACTGTTAATATACTGTACATTGTATATGATCATACTTGCACTCGGGCACCTGAAAAATGCCTCAGCGGCCATGAGGAATTCAATGATGCACGATATATAAATTTGCTAAAAACCTGCCAGCAAACCAGTAGTGTTGCATTTCAAAAGTTAAAAGTTGAATTTCCTTTATGTTTACTACTACTCAATGCTGCGAAGGAGGGAAAAATAAAAATATGGACGAATTTGTAACAAAAATTCTAACATCAGATCATCTGCTTCCAATTAGGGGTTGTAATTATTATTAAAAATAAAACAGATCAGAAAAATGTATTGACAATTTAGCACGATATCCATAAAATATCGCCCATATTGTGAGTGTGTGTTGTGTGTGTGTGCGCGAAAGTGTGTCGTACCTGCTCAATACGTGCGATGGCCACGTTGTTCTCCAGGTCACGAGTCTTGCGCTCGCGTGTGAGCTCGTAGAAAACTTTCCCTGTGCAGAAGATCAGACGTTTCACCGCAGCTGGGTTTTGGGCTGCAGGACCTTCCTCTGGGATCACACGCTGGAAATGTGTGCCTACACACACACACACACACACACACACGTTATTCAAGACATAATAATAATAATAATAATAATAATAATAGTAAATAACACACACACACACACACACACACACGTTATTCAAGACATAATAATAATAATAATAATAGTAAATAACACACACACACACACACGTTATTCAAGACATAATAATAATAATAATAATAAATAACACACACACACACACACACACGTTATTCAAGACATAATAATAATAATAATAATAAATAACACACATTATTAAAAAAAAAATGTCACTATACCTACTAATGAGGTCAAGTCAAGACCAGATTATTTATAAAGCTAAGACAAACAGAAAACAGACAGACAGACAGCTAGACAGAGACAGATGCACAGGTGACAGACAGACAGACAGACAACAATACAGACACAGGCAGGCAGCTAGACAGACATTTGACAGACAATTCACCAACAGACAGACAGAGAAACAGAAGGATAGACAAACATAGAAGCAGAACTACAGAGGCAAAATTATATAGACAATAATAGACAGACAGAAAGGGAAACACCTGCTTCAAGACAAAAAAGGATGGGATCCAAAATGAACTTAAAAAAAAAAAAATGTATTAAAATCAAACAGAGTTCAAACAAACACATGAAATCTGATCACACATCTGATCACATGACTGACCAGGCAGCATCAGGTCAAAGTTGGACTTGGCCTCTGGGTGGCGCAGCAGAGATTTGGGAGTGAAAACGATGAGCTGTAGAAGAGAGAGAGAGAGATCAGTCTGTGTGTTCTTCTGTATGTGTGCGTGTGTGTGTGTGTGTTTCAGTGTTGGTGTAAACTCACAGGCTTCCTGAAGGGCTGCAGGATTTGCCTCCTCAGCACGTGGAAGTAGTTGGCGGGAGTGGAGCAGTTCACCACGATCCAGTTACAGTCGTACAGCTGACGCACCTCAAAGTCGTCCGTGACTTTCTACAGATTGGAATCACAATTACAAAACACTAGTTCTCATGAGGCAACAGAGACTTTCCCATTAATGACTTAGACAAACTGCAAGAAATCAGTTTTATTCAGACGACCTTTACCAGCACGAGGAGTTGTTTTAAACAAAACTAGAAAGGTGGACACACACACACACACACACACACACACATTAAAAGATTAGATTTTCATGACATTCCTATTGTATAAAAATCACCGTTGTCCTGCGTCCAAGTCAACGGTTTTGTCCGCCATTCTGATCAAACACACAGTGAAGAAACGGACATGCTCCTTTTTTTTTTTTTTTTTAAAGGTAATACAGAGCAACAAGGACATGCTCTTTTGCATTTCCATGCAAACTCTGTGTTCATGTTTAACATCCTGCATGAGAGTGTCTTCGTATTTTTGTGCATGCATTGCTTAAATTTGCTGGTATATCCGCCATCAAATAATGTCGTTTCAGTGCTTCATGTGGTATTGACGGCAAGATCAGAAGTGATTGCTGCTGATTTTCCTGTCTATTAAAAATGGTAAGAGTGTTTAAAAAGATTATCAGAACACATCTACAGGTAAATCTCCAGGAGAGGATGGATAGCCGCTGGAATAAACACTGATGCACTGGTGAGAGTCTGTGAACGGCAACGTCACCTAATCAAAACTTAAAGAAAAAACATCTGTCTTACAGGGAAAACATCAGGATCGTCGTTGCACATTTGCAGGAAACGCTCGGGGCGA
This sequence comes from Cranoglanis bouderius, assembly GCA_023630585.1. Lineage (NCBI taxonomy): Eukaryota > Metazoa > Chordata > Actinopteri > Siluriformes > Cranoglanididae > Cranoglanis > Cranoglanis bouderius. Next base: position 2,776,192 of record CM042549.1, read on the forward strand.
GCTGATGAGTGCTCGGGACCCTACAAAAGGGGAGAGAGAGAGAAAAAAATAATACAATGAATAAATCACTAGTACATGTTGATGTATACACTCACTGCAGCTGTTTAAATGCCATATCGCAATATAGGAAGAACGAATATGGTACTTGGTTGAACGATACATTAAATGTTTAACATTTTGGAAGGAGTCTCCAGTGTCAGTGCTTTGTAACAGTCAGAAGTAAAGCTCAATCTTTACATTTTATGACACAGGAAAGTCTTACGCTTTCCATCTTCTTGGTAAAACGACAGGGCTGGGCGATACATCAATATAATATCGATATCGTGAGAAATGATTACACGATACACTTTTCCAAGATATCGTTGGTATGGTGATGTATTTTTTACGTTACGATGCATTTTAAAAACGGTACTGAATGGATGCCGTTGATTTGACTTTTTTTTTTTTTTAAATCGTCATCTTTGTTGGCATCAAAGAAAATGGTCACTCAGTTTAACATTTGTTTCTGTTTATTTTGTTTCTGTTTATTTTACTACTGTTTTGCAGACAGTTTGTTAGCTAAATTATACATCGTGATACGCATTGTGCATCCCATAAATGTCCTCAAGTATCGTGATACGATATTTTTTGTCACATCCCCAGCCCTAGTTTATTTCCGTCTTATTAATATTAACAGAGAATTTTTTTTAAAACGCCTGGTGAGGGAACTACTGGAAGTAACTTGTTTCATGGATGCTCCACAATATCGAAGTAACCATTAAAGGACAAAAAGTAGGATGAGTCATTCTTTAATGAATTAAAAAAAAACAAAAAACAACTGTTTTCAGACTGTATAAAACTCTTTGGGACGTGCTGTTACTGGGAAATAATCAACTTCCGTTTTGCATCATGGACGCATACATGATGTTGCTGTTGATATGGAATATGTGAACAAGTCTCAGTAGGGATTTCCAGCTTAATAATAATAATAATAATAAGTGAATGTGAAATTAAAATAAAACTCCGCCAAGGCAGGTGAATTGTGGGTAAATATAGTCTCACCATGCCCTCCATGCCGTGTGGCAGCAGCAGGACGATGCCGTTCTGGCGGACCCACTTGGCCTGTCCGGGACAGATAAACTGGTCGATTATACACTGGGCCGTATTGTGGAAGTCTCCAAACTGGGCCTCCCACAGAACCAAAGCGTTAGGACTGGCCATGGCAAATCCCAACTCGAAACCTGAGAGATGGAAAAGGAAATGGAAAAACAAAGAAACAAAATCAGGGTGGGTTAGAGGCACGGGCAGATGTGAAAGACATAAATATGAAATGAGTGTGTTTGTAGTGAGCATACACCATACATACCCAGCACTCCATACTCAGACAGCGAGCTGTTGCACACGGTGTAGGGAGCCTGGTTCAGGGCCATGTGGTTCATGGGGATACACGTCCTCTTATCCACGTTCTGATCATGGAGGACGTGGTGACGGTGACTGTGGAGGAGAGACCGGGGAAAAAAAAAAAAAAAAAAAGGCTGTATAAGAAAAAGAATAGATGGGACCCAGGGTTGCAAAACTAGATCGATTTCCTGATGATATAAGCAGCGTGATTTTGATCTGTTTCTACTGCTAGGGCCTGGGGAACTGTTGGAACTGGACAGAAGGCGAAAGTGTCGTTTAGACGTGACGCCTGGTGCTCGCGCTGCACACACACACACACACACACACACACACAGTCCGAGAAACCTCATTAACAATACTGAAATATTCAGCAGCACCTGAAGGTTCCTCTCTCCACGTCCTGGCCGCTGAGACGCACGTGGATCCCCTCTTTGAGTAGAGAACCGAAGGCCATGTACTCTCCCAGAGCCCAGTCCACCGTCCGGTTCCGGATCATCTCACCACGACCCTTCAGGATCCGACTCAGACCTGACAAATACACATACAGCCAGAGAGAGAGAGAGAGAGAGAGAGAGAGAGAGAGAGAGAGAGAGAGAGAGAGAGAGAGAGAGAGAGAGAGAGAGAGAGAGAGAGAGAGAGTGAGTGAGTGAGTGAGTGAGTGAGTGAGTGAGTGAGTGAGTGAGTGAGTGAGTGAGTGAGTGAGTGAGAGAGAGAGAGAGAGAGAGAGAGAGAGAGAGAAAGTGAGAGCGAGTGAGAGAGAGAGAGAGAGAGAGAGAAAGTGAGAGCGAGTGAGAGAGAGAGAGAGAGAAAGTGAGAGCGAGTGAGAGAGAGAGAGAGAGAGAGAGAGAGAGCGAGATTAAATGTACACTGCTGCAGGTGTGCGTGTGCATATGTGTATTTGTGTGTGTGTGTGTGTGTGTGTGTGTACGCACCTCCGTGAATGGTGAAGTCTTCCACAGGTACAGATGATGCCACCTGACCGATGTGTGTGAGCTCCTCCTCACTCAATCCTGTAGAAGGACAGGTCATGCTTTTGGGCTGGCCGTCCAGTGTGAAAAAACCTGGACACACACACACCACAGTGTTAATGGGCGCTGTCTTATCACAACATTTCAAAGTCGTCAACCGGTCAAGTGTGTATATACACACACACACACACACACACACACACACACACACACACACACAAAGTGCATGCACAAACATAAGCAAGTATGCAACACAAGCATGCACACAAACTCGCACACACAAACACGAGCAAGCACACAAGTGCAAACACACAAATACAAGCAAACACATCATCCAAACTTTCACACAAATGTAAGCAAGCGCATACACACACACACACACACACAGGCGAGGATGCACACACAAATACAAGCAAACACACACCGGGCCAAGGGGAATCCAGCCAGTGCTTGATGTGGAGGATTTTCTCGTCTTTAGAGCGAGCGTAAGCCTCCTCACAGATCTTGTCATATTTGGCAATCTCCTCCTGCAAACACACACACACACACACACACACACACACACACACACACACACACACACACACACACACACACACACACACACAGAGTTCAGTACTCAATATGCTCAACTCCACCTGAAAACCACAGCCACTTTAATCCACAACGAATACACAATTTGGACCAGATCTTGCGCGTGAAGTGCGTGTCCGTCCTGACCTCATACTCCTGGCGTGTGACGGCTCCCTCAGCGATGAGTTTCTCGGCGTACTTCAGCAGCACGGGCTTCTGCTTCTTAATTTGCTTGTACATCAGCGGCTGTGTGAACATGGGCTCGTCCATCTCGTTGTGGCCGTTACGCCGATAGCACACCTACGGGGACAGAGGAGACGGGGACAGAGTACACGCACATCATTACATTTCATAACAGAACAGTCATAACACTGGATCTAACACACACACACACACACACACACACACACACACACACACACACACACACACACACACACACACACACACACACACACACACACACACACACACACACACACACACACACGGTCATTTCAGGATGACACAACCGTGGAAACACACTTACCAGGTCGACCACCACGTCTTTGTGGAAGGTGGCTCTCCATTCGGCGGCGACGGTGCACACGTACATGACGGCTTCCGGGTCGTCCGCGTTAACGTGGAAGATCGGAGCGTTCACCACGCGCGCTACATCGGTGGGGTATGGAGAGGAGCGGGCCATGCGGGGATCAGTGGTGAAGCCAATCTTAGACAGAGAGAGAGAGAGAAAGAGAAGTCGTTTTTTGTGCACAGGATAATTTGTGTGTGCGCGTGTGTATCATAAACGTATATGAGGTAAAGGTCTGTGTGTGTAAGGACAATAGGGGTGGGCAACACAACAACACGGTCACGTTGCATTAAAAGACAAACACAAATTACTGAAAAAAAACAGTAGAAAATGAAAACAATTTTTTAAAAAAATGATTTTTTAACAAAATTATATCCCTGTGATCTCATGAGTATTGAAAGACAATTGATATTATAACATTGATATTTTCTCGTCATATCGCCCAGCCTTAATGGATAGAGTGTGAGAGAATTTGTGCTTTTGACATGGGGAAGAGAACAAGACGCACTTCTTCCGTGGTTATAAAGTGTGAGAGGAAGATAGCAGACAATTTAAAAAGACGGAAACAAGAAAACGATCGGGAGTAAACATTTTTCCTAGTAAACCCGGTATCAGATTCAGGCCAATATCAGCAAAAATATACATATACACACACACGTTAGAACGATATCAGAGAAAACGGATCGGATCGGATCCTGCGTTTAAAAAAAAACAAAAAAAAAAAAAAGGAATTGGAAAAGAAACTTATTTCTGGAACTGGAAAAGTTTACACAGAAGAGACTAGACTCCCCCCCCCCTCCCCCCCCCCCCCCGGATAGATTTTTGTTAATTATATTTCTAAAGAACAAAGTGGTATTGTGCCATCTCTACTTCTGATTCGTCTCACACACACTGAACGTGTAAAACTGTTTGAAACATAGCAGGTGTGTGTGTGTGTGTGTGTGCGCGAGTGTGTACCTGGTTGTTGACGACCACGTGCACCGTGCCGTGTGTAGTGTAAGACGGCAGGTCGCTCAGATGGAAGGTCTCGTAGACGATGCCCTGGCCGGCGAACGCGGCATCACCGTGGAGCAGAATGGACATCACCTAAAAGAACCAAAAAAAAAACCCAAAGAAACAACCCACACACACACACACAGAAAACAGTATTGAAATACAGGTCTGTTTCATGATCAATACATGGTCTGTTCTCTACCACAGAAATATTATACGAAGGAAAGGTTTTAACACACATGTACACAAGTGTGTGAACAGTGTGTGTGTGTGTGTGTGTGTTGCTGACCCGGTTGCCATCGGTGTCTCCGCAGTAAAACTGCTCGGCCTTGGTTTTGCCCTGCACCACCGGGTTCACGGCTTCCAGGTGAGACGGGTTGGCCACCAGAGACAGAGTGATGTTCCTGTCTGTCACACGGTTTATCCTCCTGTGGTACATGCCCAAGTGGTACTTCACGTCTCCTGAACCCTGTAACACACACACACACACACACACACACACACACACACACACACACACACACACACACACACACACACACACACACACACACACAATATGTGCCATGTAAGAAACAGAGAATCCTCTGTCCTGAAGATGTCACAAAACCTAAAGTTACAGCTTTACCTCTGACTGTTGCGCCGACACTGGAGACTCCTTCCATAAACGTTAAACAGCTCATTTATCTGTTTATTATTAGCCTTAGATTATGTAGCGTCCGCTCTAAAAGTCCCTCCGAGTGAGTTGTTACTATAGAAACGATAATGTATTAAAACGAGCGCATTGATATAACCTGTGATTTGCCTTGAACTACAGTCAGAGCTGCGATTAACGAAAATTAATCTTCTTAAAATTATGTGAGTCTTCTGACCAATCAGAATCAAGAACTGAAACGTAGATAGTTAGTGGGTTAGTTATGTTACTCTAATTTTTTAATACATGTAAAAAAAAAAAATTTTTTAAACTAGCTGTTTTTTTTTAACTAAATGTCGAAGCAGGGGCGTGGTCAAGCGCTGGTTTGTGAACGGGGTGGGGGTGGGGGGGGGTTTGTGACATGAATGAGTAATATTGGGAAACGGTGACGCCGCCATATTACACACAATATCCTCACCTCATCTGCAGCCTCCAGCTTGGAGTCGAACTGGCAGAAGATTTGCTCCAGCTCCTTCCTGATCACGTTTGCCAGCACATTCAGTCGCCCTCTACACACACACACACACACAGACACACACCACAAATCACAAATGATGACAAACCCTCTTCTTAAAAGATTTACCAAACCACCAGGATGTCAGAGCCACATCTCCAGCATAAAAAGCGTCATGGGTGGCACCTGTGCGGCATTCCCATGATGACGTTCTCCACGCCGCACACACTGGATTTGTCGATGATGGTTTTGAGGGCAGGGATGAGGCTCTCGCAGCCCTCCAGGCCAAAACGTTTCTCTGAGGACCACTTCCTCTGGAGGAACTCTTCAAACCTGGAGTGATACAAGGTACACAACGTTCATAATGACTGTGTATGTGTACCTGGTACATTGTTTGTGTGTGTGTGTGTGTGTGTGTGTGTGTGTACCTGGTGGAGCGGACCATGCGGGCCAGCAGGGTGCGTTTCTCATCCAGGCTGAACTGCATGACCCCAGGAGTCTCAAACTTCTGACGGATCCACTGGCACTGGTCCAGGTCGTTAATGAACATGAATTCCACTCCTATGTGCTGGCAATAAGCCATCTGACACACACACACACACACACACACACACACACACACACACACACACACACACACACACACACACACACACACACACACACACAGATCTTGGTGAGCCATCAATGAGCCTGATTGCCGATAATCTAACCATATTTATCACAAAACTACTGAATTCTCAAATCTGATTGGTCAGGTGTTGAATAATTTTCTATAACAGCAAATCACAGATCTATATATATATATATATATATAAAAAACACTCGTTCATTTTAACGTGTTATCGTTTCTATAGTAACAGCTCAATTAGAAGTGGTGCAATTTTCTATATTTCTGATTTTCCTAAAAGTAGATAAAGAGAACCAAACCAAACAAATGAGACAAAAACATTATACTTGGTCATTTATTTATTTATAATTGGGTTCTCTGTGTCTGCTTTTCAGACTTGTGTGAAAATCTGATGTCGTTTTAGGTCATGTTTATGCAGATATATAGAAAATTCTAAAGGGTTCACAAACTTTCAAGCACCACGGTATAGCAGACACCCTAAAGAATCCAAGACTAATAAAACAAATTAAAAAAAAAAAAAGTGTTATTTATAAAAAGAAAGATTGATTAAGATTTCTGTATTTATTTATCATTCATGGAAGGAGTCTCCAGTGTCGATGCTGTGTTACAGTCAATACGTTTTGGGAAAAACAACTGTTTACCGCGGTTATAATGATAAAGATAAGAGGACCTGACTTAAATGTAACTATAACTTGATTAAAAATAATAATAATAATAATAATAATAATAATACTAACAACATAACAAAAATAACAGCATAACATGTCGTTCGTTAATAAATAAGACATTGTAATAGTTGACGATTCACTGAGGTATAAGAGGAATTAAACATTTCGTGAAAGAAAAATAATAAATTGCAGGGTGGTAGCAGGCAACTGTGGTAATTTCACTTCACCCCCATGTTGATTAATTTCCTAAAAAAGCACAACACAGAGTGTTTAATTCCGTACAGGAGAAGACAACAGCACAGCGGATAAATGGAAAGGTCAGGGATGGAGTTAGCTTAATATGATGAAGTGTGTGTGTGTGTGTGTGTGTGTGTGTGTGTTGGGGGTGGGGTGTTGGGTCACCTCCAGGCGGCGGATGATCTCCCGCAGAGGCAGAGCACTCTCCGTGCCCCCGATGAAGGTAGTGGTGGGCAGGCGGAACACTTTATCCAGATCAGACTCGTCCAATCCGTAGAATCCTACAGGCCAGAGCCAGAGATGTGGAGAGGCGAGGAGAGGAGAGGGGGGATTTAAAATAAAATAAAATAAATTTTAAAAAGAAGGACGAGTATGGGGATGAGGAGGACGGGGAGAGAGGAAGAGGGGATGAGAATTGTTTAGCAAGGAGAAGACATAAGCAGGGGAGAGGTTGTGAATGCACGGCACATGGGAATAAGTGTGGGCAAAAAAAAAAAAAAAAACCACAAAAAAACAAAAAACAAAAAACAATCCATACAGTGATACAGTGATACGGGGCCACGGAGTTGCGGCGAATTTACATTCGGAATGTCGTCAGAAAAATGATAAAGCCACAATAATGACATGCAGGGTTAACAGATGGATGAAAAGGAAAGGAAAGGAAGGGAAGGGATGAGGTCGGGGGGGGTAAAAGGATGAGTTATAAACCAAGAAATGAGAGAGAAGAAAGAAAGTCAACAGCGTCATCATTCCCAGCTCTTTAGTGTTAGCATGGTGTGATTAGGCAGCTTCCAGGTCATACACGGTTAAAATTATGTGAGGCTAAAGCACATGACGTGAAACGTGGCGGTGACTCGTAACGGGCGATCCGTGAGCCACGGGCATTATTTATTTACTGGAGTGAACGACAAACAATAAAACTAGCGCCACGTCAAGAACTGTGTTGCACTTAATGAGTCTGAGGCTTGGATTTATAACCCACACGATACTCGAAGACAAAAAGGTGTGACGTTACTGTGAATTTAGGGGGGGTGGGGTGGGGTGGGGGGGATTGTATGAATTGAATTAATGCAATAAAAAAAAAATTGGAGAATCTTTAGGTCACTGCAGAAATGTATGGAAATTTCAGATATGAAACGGCACTGCATGATTGCTGCCGAGTACAGGTGGAAACGGGTCTGGTGGATATTATGGGATGTTGAGCATGAGGAAGGAAACAGCGGTCATGCATCTTAGTGTGAATGAGTGGGAGAGCGGGAGAGAGCCGGTTAGCCTGAGGATATAAAGAACACCTTCAACTGTAAGTGTGTGTGTGTGTGTGTGTGTGTGTGTGTGTGTACACGTGCATTAGTCACAACTTGGACGTGAGACAGGCAGTGAGCAAGAGAGAGAGAGAGAGAGAGAGAGAGAGAGAGAGAGAGAGAGTGCAACAGACAGAATACACTGTGTGTCTAAAAAAAAATACTGAGTGAAACTCTGATGTACGTGTGTGTGTGTGTGTGTGTGTGTGTGTGCGCGTGTAGAAGGAAGTGATGTACATCTCAGGGCCAGAACACAGGGAAAGTCACTCAGATGGAGATGTAAATCTGACCGTCCCTGTTTCCAGGGTGTGAAAAATTAAAACCGAATCACACAAACATCCGATCCAAACCCAACGCTGCGGCTCAGCATGCTCTCCGACAGAGTCCATCACCACCTTCACAACTGAGGCCGTGTGTGTGTGTGTGTGTGTGTGTGTGTGTGTGTGTGTGTGTGTGTGTGCGCGCACAGAACTCCCACCGATTCAGAGCCATTCACATCGAACACAGCGGCTCCGCCCAAAAAAAGCAGTAAGCCATCACCCAGCTACGAGCAATTTACACATCCTGTGTATGTGTGTGTGTATGTGTGTGTGTATGTGTGTGTGTGTGTGTGTGTGTGTGTGTGTGATGAGCTTGACACTCTTTAATGCACAGACAGCGATACACAAATCAGACAAGTCTACCCCAGGAGCATACAGACCTCTGGTCAGAGCATATCAATTTACCCCTTTTAAAGCTTTGAGATAAGTCAGAATGGTAGTCACACTCTGGAAGACAAAGTAGAAAGAAAGGAGGAGAGTACATTGAGGAAAACAAAAATGATTAGTCGATTTATAAAAAGTAACAAGAAGTCATTAATTCATTGAAGAATCAACACAATTTCTCCTTTTACCCCCAAATGCAGTCGATGCGATGTTTACTTTAGTTTAGTTCTGCACAGGAGCTACAAGGACAGTGTAGCAAAAATAATAATAATAATAATAATAATAATAATAATAATAATCTGTCAAGTGAAACCATGTGAACATCTGCATAACATCTGGATAAGCCAGCTCAAATATCAGGCTCTGTAGACAACTTGAGTTTTGGCATTCAATTTCAAAACCTGATAAGCTACGAGGCTGTTAAACGATGGCTGTTATATATGCTCTTATAAGTCCGTTCAATTTCAATTTTATTTATTTATTTATTTTTATTTTTTTTTATGTTGGTTCGAGGACTCTTTATTTAAAGAATTGTCCTGAAAAGTCGGTGGAGAAAATGAATTTCCGGGAAGGCTGAAAAAGTGGGCGGTCACTATTGAGGCGGGGCCTGGACAGAGCAAATAGATAGCCGCATCATCGACGGCGCACTTTGTGTGCTTTTAGCGTGCTCACGTCATCTGAGACAACAGTGAGTGATTCCGGTTGTCCAGGATGGCCGCCTCAGCTACACGGTGTTTTGTGGTTACGGTTCGCAACACCGGGTCCTGAACTACTGGATGCAGGGTCCAGGCTCATAGCTCCTGTGCAAAAATGTTCACACCATCATGGTACAAGTCACCCGTAGTTCGTCTTTGTGGGCGTGGCCTGTCCGGCGATAAACAACAGTAGTAGCTATATCTAGCAACAACGATCTCTGCAGCTTTCTTCCAAGCTTTATTTTACTTCATAATGTCTCTATATGTTTATAAGTCATGAGTTATTCTTCCATTTTTTTTTTTTGTGCGTCATACCTGATTTGCATAGAATCGAGAAAATCGCTTTGTCACTGAAATCATCTGTTTTGCGTACACACATACACAGAAAACGAACTTGGTCGCTTGCTGGCGTGAACGTAGCGTGGCGCTAAATACACCTAGATATGATCGACCACATTTGGAGTTGAGACCGGTGCGAATTTGGGGTTTGAGGGCTCATTCCTTTGCAGTGATTAGTTTTGTTAACATAACCCGGAAGCGATTGCTTACGTTTTCTGATCACGATCGAAAGAAGAGGCGCTACAAAGGAAGAAGGACGACACAAACCAAGCCCGATGCTAATACCTCCCCCGGTTCAGCAGCACCCTCCAGCTCGCTGTTCTACAGGCAGTAAATCAGGGGACAGAGGAGTCACTGTGTGGAGCTACTTCTCATTCAATTGGGCTTATAAAGAGACAACACTAACGGGACACTCCACAGCCAGGGTGACTACAGGGTCCAAAGAGGCTCGATTGTCAAGCTGGGGTCAAGTGAAAACATGCGGAAAAAGAGCTCTTACTGCGGGTCATTTCGGTATACAAACGAAATAAGAACCGCACGTTCGGCTAGTGTCTGTTGTATCGTCTCGTTTCCAGATGCTTCCACTTGACGACTAAATCTACGGAGCGCTACCCCGTGTGTGGCTCGCCGACTAACCTACACCCTGCAAACCAAACCAAGAACAAAAGAAACGACAGAAAGATAGAGAGAGGGGAGAAAAGTCAAGACACAGAGCTTGCTTGTCCTTGAGGCCTACCTCCGACAGTTAGCACACTTAGCCGATCCTGGAAATGCGTAAGGTCTGGAGAAGCAGTGACAGGAAAGAAACATCCGGAAGACGTTAATGACCACAATGATTAGACAACATTACATTACTGTATTTTCCAGACGACATTTAGTGCTACCCCAATTTAGAGTTGTAATGTACTCCAACATAAAAATGATGACCTTAAAACCATGACGCGTCACCGTACAAGTTCAAGCACCTGCTATAGATCTAGAAGTCTGGAAAATACGGTAGACCAAATATTACCAGGGGTCTGGTAATATTGGCACTGATAAACCACACACACACACACAATAATGACGAAGTGCATAAAAAAAAAGGAAAAAAAAAAGCAGAATTTCAGCAACAGCACCTATCCATGACGGAGCTTTTAATCTAATCCCAATTGAAAAATACGACCGTCACCGCACAGTCTACTTCTACAGATCATAAGCGAAGCTCGCGCGCCAAAAAAGAAAAAAAGGCGTACACAAACACATGCTTTTACAAAACACAAACCGAGGCCTCAAGCCCCGCCGCAGCACAGAACCCGCTCAACACAGAGCTCGGATTTAACCAGGAAATTCCCTCCGTCCTGCTCCAAATGGATTCGGTGTGCGGATAAACATGCAGAACGGTCACATGCTGTGAGTGTATTCACACGAAGGATGTACCGTTAAATCAGTTATACAAATGTTCAACACACACAACACCATCACGGACACTTCAGATCGTCTTTGGGGTTCTCTATTTTTGGCGAATTTTTTTTTTTTTTTTAAAAAACAAGCTTTAAAAAAAACAAACAAAAAAAAATCAACAACCACATAATTCTGTTTGCCTACTGGCCAGATCTCTTAGTGGCCATTAAAGGTGCAGTGTGTAACATTTTAAAATGTTTCTCGACTTGTAATAAAAATCACACGATTTCAAAATCTACCTGCAGCGGTTTCACAGCATTTTGGATACCGCGTTTTGTCCACATCATCGCGAACTCCGTCATTTCTTCAGCCTCCGAATCCGGCGATGCCGCTTTAAAGGTGCGGTCTGTCTTTTTTTTTTTTTTTTTTTTTTTTTTTAAATTAACCCTATACAAGATACCACAGCAAAACCGAGACTCGGACCAGTGCCGTGTAACGGAGTTCTGGTTTGTTTCTTCGTTTCAGACTTTTCCAGAGTTTCTACAAGTCAAGAGACTTTTTACTTTAAAACAAAACGAGACGAAAAGAAAACGCATCTTTCGATTCACGGGCTCCAAGTGCAACATGCATGATGAGGAACTAGCCCTGATTAAAAACTAGCTGCCAGCATGCACCTGAGAATCAATAAATGTTATTTGTACAGTAATTACACTAAAATGTGACGCATCTACTTGGGTTCATTTTTTTGGATAAAATTGCTGCCCAATCATTTTTAAAATCTTGATAATCCTAATGACGAATGTTTGATATCGGTACATGGCCGCTGGGGGTTACAGTGTCCCTCAAACACACTCCAATGCAAGCGCAAAGTAAAGCAAGTTCCTGCCAACAAGCCCTTTATGCAAACACTGGCTCTGCCAAACAGGATATTAAAATAGATAGAGCGAGTACCGGAAGCAGGACGTCTGATACAGAGGTCAAGGTTCTCTTACACATCGACGCTGGAACTTGGACACCTTGGAAACCCGGCGATCGGTTATCACCAGACGTCTGGAAGCCGTACACGCAACATTTATCGAATGGCTGAAAGTGTACGAGGCTCGTGCGGCTGTCGTTAGCAGGTCGCTTCAGTTATCGGGACGAGTGCTGGTCACGAAGGACACGAGCGCGGTGTCCGAAACGTTCCCTTAATCGTTAGAACGCTGTCGCAGGGAAAAGAACCGGTGATTGAAGTTTGTTTCGTCTCGCAACGCAACAATTTTCTCCTTTTGAGACGCTGCCATAGTAACAACTCTTCAGACGTCTGAAAGGATGTTCTCACAGTAACTCTTGACAACTTTTGGGTATTTCGTGCCCTCTAGGGTACATCACTTGTACACTACCTCTCGAAGTGCATCATGGGATTAGAATACAGCACTGGAGATTTTTCTCTGCACTGCAGAGTGGCACGTCTTGAAAACGGTGCGCTACGTAGCGAACAGGGCATAGTTTCGGACATAGCCGAGGTGTTATTTAGGAAGTGCAAATATGTTGTTAGTGTAAGTATGTGAGAGTTCAATAGGGTCACTTTCAGAGGACGATACTCTTAAGCCGTTTTCACACACACACACACAAAAAAAAAAAAATCATCTTCATCACGCTCCAAATATACACACGCTGTTATTTTTAATTCTAATGCAACGTTGGAATATCGGCTATGAAACGTCTTGGTGTAAATACCCTCATATCCGCTCACTAACGAGACTAAGTTTTTCATGTGCCGGCCACCATTTTGGTTTTTATTGCTTTCCTCTCAACTTGTGAACTGATTGGTTGACATGACTTGGTGGTTTTCTCAACAAAAAAAAAAAAAAAAGCTGCTTCCTGTAGTAATATGTGTAAAACGTGTGCTGGTGGTTGAGGACCCAAGTGTGAAAGCAGCCTTAGACTGCTAATCTTAAATGTTTGTCTCCTGGGCCAGTTCTTGAGTCAACAGCAGTCTTGCTAACGACAAAACCTCACTAACTGGCACGTCTCCTCAGTCAAGATTCTTCATACAAAGAAAGAGGGGCGTGGCCCGTGTCTTGATGCAGCTAGGAGAAAAAGAAACCGTGCGGGCACTAAGAAGCTGAAAAGTGTGCAGTGTGCAAGTCAGAGGCTGCAGTTTAAAAGAGAAGGCCAAGCTTGGCAGATTCTCCAAATGCAGAACAGCTTTGCTTCATTTCTTGTCTCGTCTACATTGAGCGGGGCTGTAACGCTCCGGAGCAGGACGGCGGATTCGTTTAGAGACGTGCTGGAGTGTATAAACGATCCCGATCACTGCGCCGCCGCCAGCCGTCCTGGGACGGAGGTTTACATCCCCGCTCGGTGCTTACCGACGAGGCGGTACGGCACACTTCATAACTCCTCACCGAGTTTATCCGAAGACGTGATAATGTCGGTGGGGACGCACGAGTCCAGATCGGCATCCATGATCCCCAGAGGGTCCAGCTGAGCGACATGGTGACCCCGGATCTACAGGAGACGATGCAGCCGCCGGGGTGGGGGTGGGGTTGGGGGAGGGAAAAAAAAAAAAAAAACGGGGGCAAAGAATGCGAGAGCACCCATGACGGGAGAGGGTGAAGATGGAAGTGCGAGTGGTAAAAGGTGGAAAGAAAAGAAAGAAGGACAGATAAAAGGAGAGAGAGAGAGAGAGAGAGAGAGAGAGAGAGAGAGAGGAAGGGTAGGGTTGGGGGAGGGGGGTTGGGGGGGTAAGTGACAATAACACAAAACAGGCTCATTAATGATGTTCTGCAGAGCTGTGGAGGCGACAGAAAACATTTCTCACCGACATGCTGGTAACCAGTAGCTACTGGGGCTTCGGCAAAATTTACACAACTGATGCCGAGCGGGTCGAGCTTGGCATTATGATGCCCCATGACCTGGAAACAAGGCAACAGCAGTCACAAGAGACCGGGACACAAACTCACCATGCAGAGTCGGGGCAAATCCCAGAACGGTCTTCACCTTCAGAATAAAAATGCTATAAAAAGCGTATACCTTTATATACCAGGGCTGTCATTTATCTGCATTTAGCTGCTATTTATCATATTTAACGATCCAAATTCAAAAGGTTTAAGATTTGATCTTGAGGGACAAACAAACATCGCTAACGAGATTAATCAAAAAACGAATAAAATGGACGAGATGGTGTTTTTTGTTTTGTTTTTTTAAGAAACAATAAGAAAGCGGCGTCAAAAGTCTTGTATTTGCACTGCTACTCACACAACTCCTCCCCTTTCTGCATGAAGGGATTCTCTAAAACCTAAACGCTGCTGAGTCAGCTGTATTTTCACACATATACAGTAACACACGATATTTATTATATATTTGATTTCTATCTATCCATCTATCTATCCATCTATATATATCTATATAGATATATCTATCTATCTCTCTCATATATATATATATATATATATATATATATATATATATATATATATATATATATATGTATATATAAAAATATATATATATATATATATATATATAAAAAACAATTCTATTAATCATTATTTGTATTATCTTCAGTAAGTCGGAGCAAAAAATTTCCAATAAAGGGACCAATAAAAGTTTTATCTTAGCTTAATAATAAGCAGCGCTCATAATAAGAGCTCATAACTCCGCCCACTTCGTTTCTATTGGCCCGCAGGTCCGAGGCTCGTGAACTCGCAGGATAAACCGGACCTAGATTTTAAAAAATGATCACGAGGTGAACTGCTACCAGAAGCAAATGTTTTTTTACGCCTCACGTCCTTTCCCCTTCAGTGACTTGCTTATTCTGATGGACGTTTTTTTTTTTTTTTTGTCCTTCACGTTTGGTCTGATCGCGGTTTTAGATGAAAAAGCAGAACAGCGGAGCTTTCATGTGGCCCCTGTATCTCCGAGTCGAAAATTGTAAATGTTATAAACCACAGATGGTGGTACCTCTTGTTACGGAACTGGGGCTGGGTGATTATGGAGATTATATAATCAGTATCGTGATATATTATGTAACGATACACTTTTCTGAGAATATTGCGAACATTTAGATTTTAAAAAATAATAAAATTCATAGTTTTCAGTAATCTTCACAAACTGAAACCGTTCAGACGTCAACGACCCTAATTATTACAGCTTTATTTTTAAAGTGAAAAACGCAACAGGTTTTGCTAGAATTTTCGTATGTTGTGTAGCGTAGAAATGTCATATCGACCAGCCCTATACGGACCCGTTTCTTAACTAGTTTTCTTAACTTTTTGGCCAAACGACACACATTGCCATGGCAACCACCAGAAATCATCTCACCCGATGGTAAAATACAAATCTTTAAGTGATGAAGCTACGGCTGACAGGTTTTGATGCACACGCCCATTAACATATGAATGCACTTCTTTATAGTGAATAATACAGGAATGCAATCGCGAAAGAAAAGACAGCCCTAGTATATATACACACACTCCTAGAACCAAAAAGCAGGAATTTATAGCTGACTTACCCTCGTCTTAGTTTAACACGGACGAGACTCAGACATGAAAATAGATTTGCACTCTTTGTTAAAGAATATGTATGAAAATCGGTGTAGAAATAGCAGTAACATTGTCCAACATCGATAAGCAGATGTAAGTTCAGTACCAACACGTGTAGCTCCGTGTGACGTAACAGGTCAGTTCAAATCACAGATTTAAAAAGAAGGTGTATTAATCAAAAAGATGAATAAACTTAATGAGTCCACACGTGAGCCCTGTGCAGACCTGGCAACCCCAAAGATGACATTTTCACACATCACTTGTCTATAGACATTTTAAAACGATAGTTTGCGTGATTTTTAGCAGACAGAATTTTGGAGAAAAGTATTCCAATGGCTAAACATTTTTAAGCATTTAAAAGACTGGCAAAAACAAGGCTCGTGTTCCTGATTTTTAGCATTGGCGTCTTGGACGTACCTGATACGCTCTGATGAGCGACTGCACGGCCAGATGGTCCTCCACCAACTTCTCCACGTTGGGCTGAGCACCAACCAGAGACTGGGCCTGCGTCAGCTCGGTCAGGCTCATGCCCAGCGGAGGAGGACTCTGGTAGGCGGTGCCCGGTGGAGCCCCAGCATTAGCGTTCCTGAAGAAAATGTCCCAAGACTGGAAAGTTGGCAGAAAGAGAAAGAGAAGGACAGAAAGAGAATGTGGGGAAGCAAGGATTTAGGACCACAGAGATTCCATGTTCATCTTTGTACTTCTGTACATTAAGCTGCTTTACAAATAGTTTTAGAAGTACTGGAAATTCCCAATGCTGAAAGACTTGATATTCACTACAGAACTACTAGTCAAGTCCAGTGCTTGCGCACACGTACAGATGTTTTATTTAACTCAATAAATCCATGGAAATTGGCTGATGAATTGGATCAGGTGTGTTAGAGGAGAGAAAAGTCATTATGCAGCAACCCCAGCGCAGACGTAAATAAAAAAACGAAAAGCCGGTCCATTCGGATAGGGAACCATGCGAGACACGAAAGTGGGAAAAAAATAAATAAAAATTTTCATAGCGGTTAACAATGTGGTTAAATAGAACCTTGCAAATTTGCAAACCGTAGAAGCATAATCCAATAGAAAACAGGACGGTTGTCATACTGGACACGGTGAGAACTGGTGAAAATCCAGCGTGCAAACAACTGCATAATAAAATAAAAGCACTTCACGCTTTGGCTTTAATTAGGACTCAAACTATAGACTACATATAATTTAGAATTAAATATTAAAAGTTTTTGGAAGCCCACTGATAACATTAATGACAATTATTAAAACAGACATAACATGATCATTGGAATCAAGAGTAGAAAATGTAGCAGTGTTAAACTAGGAATGCAGCTTGTACCTTTGCTTCATAATTTTATGCATAGTTTCAATTCCTCCTGTGCTGCCATATTTGGTTGTGATTGACTTTCCACAAGCTTTAAATTAGAACCGGTTTCTATATGACTGAAGTCAAATTTTCCACCCATCTCTGGGATGGTTGATTCCACCCATCTCTGATTTTATTTGTGCAAAAAATGCTTCCTAAAACTATACTTCCTAAAAATGTGGTACCTAAAAAACAGGACTGTCTAAAACATGCTCATAAAATGTGCTGCCTAAAAAGGTTCTGCCCAGAAACCTGGTGTCTTTACATGTGCAGCATATAAACTGTGCTGCCACCAATCTGTGCTGCCACCAAAACGGTTCTACAATGAAATTGTGCTGCCTAAAAATGGTGCTGCCAACAAAACGGTCCTACAATGAAATCGTGCCGCCGAAAAACAGTGCTGCCACCAAAATGGTTCTACAATGAAATTATGCTGCCTAAAAACAGTGCTGCCACCAAATTGTGCTGCCTAAAAACGGTGCTGCCACCAAAATGGTTCTACAATGAAATTGTGCTGCCTAAAAAAAGGTGCTGCCACCAAAGTGTGCTGCCTAAAAAAAGGTGCTGCCACCAAAGTGTGCTGCCTACAAAACGGTTCTACAATGAAATTGTGCCACCTAAAAACAGTGCTGCCACCAAAATGGTTCTACAA
The DNA here is from genome assembly GCA_023630585.1 of Cranoglanis bouderius. NCBI lineage: Eukaryota > Metazoa > Chordata > Actinopteri > Siluriformes > Cranoglanididae > Cranoglanis > Cranoglanis bouderius. Next base: position 2,794,330 of record CM042549.1, read on the forward strand.
TGAAATTGTGCTGCCTAAAAACAGTGCTGCCACCAAATTGTGCTGCCTAAAAACGGTGCTGCCACCAAAATGGTTCTACAATGAAATTGTGCTGCCTAAAAACAGTGCTGCCACCAAATTGTGCTGCCCACAAAACCGTTCTACAATGAAATTGTGCTGCCTAAAAACAGTGCTGCCACCAAATTGGCTGCCTACAAAATGGTTCTACAATGAAATTGTGCCGCCTAAAAACAGTGCTGCCACCAAAATGGTTCTACAATGAAATTGTGCTGCCTAAAAACAGTGCTGCCACTAAATTGTGCTGCCTAAAAACGGTGCTGCCACCGAAATGGTTCTACAATGAAATTGTGCTGCCTAAAAACAGTGCTGCCACCAAATTGTGCTGCCCACAAAACGGTTCTACAATGAAATTGTGCTGCCTAAAAACAGTGCTGCCACCAAATTGTGGAAAGAAAGAAATTTGTACTTAGGGGGTCTGAATTTTGTTTTACAATTAAATGAGTCACTGCAAAAAGTTTGAGAACCACTGCCCTATACTAATGGGGAAAAAAAAAATATATATATATATATATATCGTCATCTACATCAGCCATGTAAGAACGTTGTAAAACTGAAAAAGTCCACATCACACCCTAAAAAGATAAAAACCCTATTGCAGATAAACAGCTGACGGTGATCAGACTGCCACGAGGTGACTGTTCCACTACGTCCTTAGCCTAAGAACAGAACAATGACCGAACGGAAACGAGGACGGCGTCTGACGTCATCTCCACTGCACTCCTCACACACAACTCGCATTAAGCATTTAAATATTAATGCGTGAATTAATACGCAAACACGTGTAAATTACACTGCAGGACGTTTACGCTTTCAGGAATAGCTCGTGACCTCCACTGAATGAACTCGTACGACCCACACAGAGGCTTTTTTGATTTTTTTTTTTTTTATTTGATTAAGCAAAGTGCTAACAAAGCAGAGGCAGAGATTGACCTTGGAATAATAATTACTAAAGAACGTACACGTCCTCTGGCGTTCTGTAACGTGACACCTACAGAGCCACACACCACATGTCCGGAGGGTTACTGTCAAGCAGCTGTAATAAAACTGACTACTACGGAGTACATGGCAGTACTACAGTAATATACCACTCTGATAGTACATCAGATCACGCATATATTGTGACCTTTTATCACCACTGACGTTATCTATATTGTATACATTAAAACCTTAATATATTAACCTGAACACGCAAATTACTAGATTCTGTTTATATAATAGCGCAATATCAGACATACGTACAGAAAAAACAGATTTTTTCTGTATATGCAATAGGGCTTGGCGATATTATGATATAGTATCAGTATCGTAATAAATTATGTCACAATACACTTTGCTGAGAAACTGTGACGTTATTCATTATTTGAGAGAGATATATACACATACGCGCACACACATACACATATATACGCACACATACATATATACACACTATATATACATACACACACAAATATATATATATTTTTTAAATTTCCAAATAATTTCAATCTAATTAAAAGCAAAGCAGATGACGTGATATGCATCTTCAAAATGTTCAAAACGTTTCTTTTTCAGATTTAAATATTTCACTTCATACTTGTACGTACATATTTATACAAAAACTTTTATCTGTTAAATATACAGAAGTTTTGAGGGGTCCCCCCCCCCTCCCCCTTCCCTCTGAAAATAATACTCTTCAGCAAATACATTACAGAGTACAGCGCCGTACAGATTTCCTGGTTTCTGGACGGAACTTGCTAAACAAATAAATACAATAAAAAAAAACTTTTTTTTGTACTTTATTGTTTGGACCTAGCGATCAAGAAAGCATAAGGCATATTTTTTTTAAAAATGTCAAAATATGTAGACCGTCAGGATATTTAAAAATCCTACCAAATACTAATTTTTTAAAAATAGCCCTAAAAGTTTTTGTTTTTTTTAAAAAATTATAATAAATGCTTGTTTTGAACAATAATGATCCGCAGGAATCTTATCGCTCCTGATGATCTGGTCGTCATCAGTTACACTTCCATGCTAGTAACTGAAAGCCTGCGAGAGATTTCCCCTCGGCTTGAGAACGTTCCCCCGCCGTCGGCTGTTCCAAGGGGATTTGGATAAAAACCATCTGGCAAATAAATGAACGCAAACAATGACGTCGGTTTACAGGAAAAGAGCGAAATCCTGAGCGAAGGTGCAGTTTTCGTCCCGATGGAACAGCACGGAGGAATTAAACGCCGCTTCCCTCCTTGCAGAGCGAACGCCACAGCCGAACGCCGGACCCTGATCTTCTCGGCCGTGTTCCGCTCCGCTCCGCTCTAGCGTGTGCAGTAAAAGCTGTGCTTGTTTGCACGAGTTGAGCGATGAGCAATTTAAAATCATCGTCCAGCCCATTTGCTAGCTCCAGCTCGAGCCGTTCGCTGTGGAGCGCGTCGTAAGGACCGTTTAGTCGGCGAAGCGAACGGAGACGAGGAAACGGAACGGCCCATTTAACCGGAATTAGGCGCTCCACTGCACGTAAAGCCTGGACGTCAGGGCTGGGCGATATGGTGGAAAATATCATACCGTGATTCTTGAAGGCAATGCGACGATACACAATACGCATCACGATACAGTAACAAAATTTCCAAGCGATTTAATAAAAAAGTTTTTTTAAATATTGTTTGATACTGTATTTGACTTCTACAAAAATTGCATTTTTCTGTATTTAAAAAAAACAAAACATTTTTATTTATAAAAAAAAAAATTAACATTTTACAATTTTAAAGCTTAAGTACAACATTTTTACATCAAATCCTCCCCAGCTCCTTCCAGTCAGCTTGTAATTTAAAAAAAATTAATAATAAAAAAATAAAAGCAAGATATCACACGATATCTCAATGACGATTTATCATGATATTGATCTTATATCGAAATCGTCGACAAAGGTCGTTGTTTACGGGCACGCTCAGGAAGAAACGTAAGAGTATAAACCCGGCTTCCGCGAGTAAATACGCTCGCGTTAGCAGTACTTAAATGTTTACATACTTTAGCGAGGAGTCCACCGTGCAGATCTAATCAACTAGCAATCATTTTAGATACCTTTATATATCTTCGTATTAAAACTTGGACACATGGATGTTTGTGACTGTTTGGGCAGGCGATGGAAATGTACCGGAATTTAAAGAAGAAAAAAAAAAGCTTTCTTTATAAATTTAAGAAATGTCAGTCAACTGGTTTAGCCAGGCTTGCGGGAAACAGCAGCCATTTGTTTACTTAACGTGGTGCAGCGGCGGCTCTTCACTGCAAAGCTAGCAAGCTAAAGGGAGGTGGTTAAGTCATCTTCAGCGAGCCGTCGGTTCATCGCAATCCTGTGTGTTTCTGATTATTCATTAATTTCATGTGAAGTTTCAGACCGTATGTTTTTGGCGGTAATAAGTGCGCGCGTGTGTGTGTGTGTGTGTTGAGTACCGTTCATTTGTTTAAAACAGTTCTTGGACGTGGAGCAACTTTTGCTCACTATTCTGAAGTAGAACTGCAGAAACCATACGAACTCCGTATGAACAAAACGGTCCTTTTACAGAGTTACATATTCTGTCCTAAACTGGAAATTATTCCCAGATCGAAATGCTTGCTGCTTGCTCAGACACGCTGGAGGTGCGACTAGCGTCGGATCCAGAACTTCTCGTCTCTGCGGTTTCTGAATCTCGGATGACAGTTGGAGCTTCTGCAGTTCTGACTTTATTTCTCGCAATTACGCGTTTGCGTCTCGCAATTCTGACTTTTCTTCCTCGCAATTGAGACAGCCACTTGACGCAGTACCCGAAATGTGACTGACCCCGTACCCGAAATGTGACTGACCCCAGGCAAAGAGCGCACGCTGGCGTCTTGTTGTCCTCGTCTTGACTAGCTGATGAGTGTTGCTCTTACTGTATTTGGCCTATTTATAGAGATCGATTGATGTTTTCTTGGTGCATTCTTTGTAACCTGTGGACGTCTAAATTGCGAGAGAGAGAGAAAAAAAAAAGGGAGACTTGCAAACTCGATTGTGGGAAATAAAGTCGCAATTCTGAGATATAAACTCGCAATTACCTTTTTAAATTTATTCCCTCCGTGGTGGAAACGGGCTTCCAGACTTTCGTACTCGACCGTGACTCGAAGCTTTACTGACCCTGTCCTCCTGGACTCGCCCTAAATCACCTCGGCACAGGGACATGACTACACCGTGACCGTTTAATCCACTACTGCCGTAAACGCGTCACGTAGCCACCTCTCCTGCTGCTCCGAGAACGTTCCCGAACTTACACGTACACGACGGCTATCAAAAAAACGCGCAGAACAACACGGCGGTACCGACCACAACTAATTCAAACAATGACCCGGGTTGGGCTGAACAGCGCTGCACACTTCCTTGCTAGTTGGAATGTTTCTGGCTCAGCATGATGCGTTTCCTCACAGCGACTGTTTCTCTTTCATTTAGAACAACAACAACAACGTGATAAATACTGACAGTGACAGGGATTTAACAGAAAAGCCATCCTCAAAAATAAGAGGAACAATCTGTTTTTTTTCCCCTCTATGAAAACAGACGCAAAGGATGTAACACAGTAAGAATCTGTAATAAATTTATGAATTAAAAATTTACAGCTGGTGTGTTTTTAGCCGATTAACGGTGCGATATTTTCTCTTAGAGATTCCTACGACACATGAAATGCATCAGGTTTGCCAACAAAAACACTGATGTTAACAATTTTGTAGATTTAAAAACAGTATAAAACTTCAACATCAAATCAGCTGCTTCCAGTCAGAGTTTACGCTTTAAAAATAAATAAATAAATAAATAAATAAATAAAACGTTACAAAAAGGTATCACGATATCTCGGAAAAAAATATATTGACCCGAGGACGCTGATAATAAATCGTCGTATTGCCCAGGCGTAAGAGACGCCAGTTGTGTTTGCCGCAGTGAAACCCCTCCTCAGCATCTCGTCCTCTTCCTCTTACCTTGTGCACGCTCTTGGGGTTCTCCAGCCAGGCGTAGTACATCTCCTCTACATAGTTCGAGCTCGTGCCGTTCAGAAACGGCTCGGCGGCCACCGGCGTGGTGTAGCGCCTGATTGGCTGAAACGTCCTGATTGTGGCCGCGGGCCTCTGCTGTGTCAGGGTCTTAGCGGTCTGTGAGGCCGTGATCGGCCGAAGCCGCGCCGCACAAGTCCTTAAGCGGTGCATCGCAGTCCGACAAAAGAGAAGGAGCGCTCACGCTCAAACAACAGCACGTGTTCCCGGGTGTTCCTGCTACCGGCACAGTGAAGAACGCTACCACGTCACCTCCCGACTCCCCAGATGCAAGTCTTTCAGACGGATTTCTCTTTCCGGTTCCACAGGGCAACAGCGAGAGCCGACAGGTTTTCTTTCCCCCAGCCTGAAAGAGATAAAATAAATACAATCAATTAAAAATAAATAAATAAATAAAATACGAGTAGGAGGAGCCAGTGAGCAAATTTCTATCTTATGAACTACTGATCGATTAAAGGTGCAGTCTGTAACTTTAAGGTGGTGTTTTTAAAGCTATCGTTTATTTAAAAAATAAATAAATAATAATAAAAAAAACCTCTCAATCCTGTTTTTTTTTTCTTTCTTTCCCTTATTTCAAGATCCTTTTAACTTTTCAGGGCCAGAAATGAGCCCGCACAAACAGCACTGCTGAGTGACATGTCCCACGTCAAACAGCTATGCGGGGATTGGTTTTTTGGGGGGGGGGGAGGCATCATGACATGATGTTTATTGTCTTTTTTAATTGCCCCACACAAAAATCAGCAGACCACAAACTGCTCCTTTAACGACTCTCGGCTAACACAAGGACGTGTAAAGTCCGGCTGTAGACACACGTGAGACGGACGTAAGGGGCAAAACGGCTTCCTCCGTAATCACACAGAGGGTCGGAGAGCGGTACGAGTTCAGCAGGTGGAGAGCAGCTGTAGCGCTGCGTGTATCTGGAGTCCAGTCCCAAGCGTTTTATTCCTCTTACGCCACAGCAGTGACATTTTTCCTTTCATTTATTAAAGAATACATACATTTTTTTATTTATTCATTTTTTAAATCCGTTTATAGACCGTCCTCCGCCCTGAAGACATCGAAACAACCTAAAGCTACAGCTGGTACAAAGCTCTGACACTGGAGGCTCCTTCCATAAAAGTTACATAAACATCTCCTTACAGAAAAATCTAAACGTCCACCGTAAACATACCTGTCAGGGATCGAGAAACAGAAACCCGACCAAACAGATAAACGAATACAAATACAGAAAAGAATAATTCACGATTCCACTACAGACCAATCAGAGTTGAGCATTTAATAACGCTGTGGGAGGAGCTTGGATTAACGCGAACGCTATATATACACACATTAACGGTTTAAAGTCATGAAGCGAGGTAGAACGTTATTGCCATCGATGCGTTATAGTCATGAGGTCACGTGTTGGAAAAACCGTTTCACGTGCGCTTCCTCTTTACTGCTACGTTTCTGCTGTAGAAACGCATCAGGATGCATGTCTAAAAATTCCCAAATGACAAGAAAGGAGTCATCGTGGCAGTCAGCTCGGCCGCTTCGGAGCGACCCCGGCGTAGGCGTGTGAAGCCGTGTTGTAAAAGTTCAGCGCTATTAACACGCATCTCATCAAGGAGTCGCCGGCGTGAGCGCTTTGTAACACTCGCGTGTAAAGCTCTTCTTTTCAGTTTTCCACTGTGGGAAAGTCGAGAGAGAGAGAAAAGAGAGGAAGGAGACGTCCGACAACATTAAAATCCAACTTTAAACAGACAGAAACAAAGAAAACTGAGGAATAAATGGATGAAGCAGTGGAGTTACAGAAAATTAATCAGCTCCAGGGGGACATTGGGTTTCGTAACACCACACACACACACACACACACACACACACACACACACACACACACACACACACACACACACACACACACACACAGTGTTTTAGTCTTGCTCCGATCTCTAGGGAAGCACCACTCTCAGTTTTTCCCCTCGTAATATTAATACGCCGATATTAATTCTCTAAATACGAGTCGACTCAGTAGCCATACACTCTCAGAAATAAAGGAACCAAACTGTACCCATCCTTGTCGCTGCGGTGGATCTTTTGTACCTTTGTTATACTCTGGGAAAGTTCCTGTGGTGACTTTTAATTAGCTTTTAGACTAAAGAGGTACATAAACGGCCCCTAAACCCGGATTACGCGCCTTGGCTTACTTTTAAAGCTGAAACATACACACTAAAGGTACAAAACGCTTCCCGTTGATGGTACCTTTACTTCAGAGTGCGTACGACTTTATGCAAACTCGTCAAAAGACTCGCCGTGTTCTCAAAGGCACGACGTCTGATACGAAAGTGGATCAGATCTGAAAATCTCCCAGACCCAATGTGATGCATCAGTATCAGATCTGATGACCTTCGCTCTCATCACCTTAAGATCCTCAAACCATTTTTTTTTTTTTTTAGCCGTTCCAGACGACTGATATATAGTCAAACACACTATAGACATTTTTCATGTTTTACATTTACTGATATCTACCAAACAAATAAGCCATTGAGGTCTATAGTATCGTGTGTAGGTTCTTGTCTTGTTCTACTGGAAGTTTCTCATTTTATTGTTTTTTTCCCCCCTCTTTTTATTCTCTTATATTTTGTATGGATGAATGTTTTACTTGTTTTTTTTAAAAAAAAAAAGTACCATACAAATTAAAAAATGACTTTTATTTTTAATAGACTGCACATGCTTCACAAACTCCATTAAAACAGACTTCTATTCACTGAAGTTTCTAACTCCAGCACCACGTTTAGAGCCACTTAAACTTATTAAAGCTAAACTAATCGCTAAAACTCCCTAAACGTCGTTCACGAATCGTCCTGCGACCTTCCAAGTCTGTAATGTTGTGAAAGTAATAATTAATAAACCTTAAATCTTCCTTTCCGCTACTCTGTGACCGGTCCACACCTTCATGTTTTGACCTTGTATTCACTCCACTCTAACGGTTAACTCCATACGTCCATATACGGCTGTTCTGAGAGAGCTCATTGGTTAGCTCGATATAAACCCCGCCCAACAGGCAGCTCGTCGAGTACTCTGAGTGGCCACGATTCCTGTCAATCAGTTTGTCCTTTCACTAAACATGGGGGTCTCGGGGGTAAATGCTAGTAGCTCTGCTAAGCTAAGGCAACTCCCAGCGTTAACGGGATCCGTGTGTGTTCCCAACGTTATAGAGCTGGCTAAACTTTAACTAAATGCACAATCTAATGTCGGATTGTTGTAAAGAGAATTAGTTAGTCAGTATTTAAGAGAGGGAAAAAAAAAAAAAAAAAAAACGCGCAGACGACACCCGTGGTACATTTGCTAACCAGCGATGTGATATGATACTGTGGCTGAATCCTATTTAGCACTACATTCCCTATACAAGGGCACTTCATTAAGCATGAAATAACGGTATGTGTAGTGCACTATATGCTTTATACGGAGCATTTTGGAAGTAACGCTGCCGTGTAGCTAATTCTGGTGGAATATTCAAGAACATAACATTATTTTTCTTAAAGAAGAAAGTGTACTAAACATGTATTGTGTGAGTTATTTTTATTTAAATAAGCTTGCAAGTCTCCAACGAGGAACGCGTTGTTCGATGTGTAACCTATTTCAGTATTCTTCTTCTTCCGCTTATTATTATTATTATTATTATTATTATTATTATTATTTTAAAACCATATAAACCACACCCGAAACACTACTTACTTGTGTCCGCGTTTCCGGTTGAGTCGAATTATTTGCACACCCGAGTTTTAACTGCAATAAGATTAAAATCCCCCGTCCGGCGTCCTCATGCCCTTTCCGTCGCTCCGGCTAGGGGGGGGGAAACACCCGAGTCCCGGGAACCGGAAGTAGAAATCTCGAGCCCGGTGACGCCACGTGCAGCCTGACGTCACGGCCTCATGTTCCCGCAATACATTCCCTACATCAGTCCTGCTAATGTCTGACTAAACAAAGGCATAATGTAAGATATCATGGCGCTCTCTCTCTCTCTCTCTCTCTCTCTCTCTCTCACTGCAACTCAGCTCACCGCCTGTGTTTAAGGAAGGATCTAATTCAGGACACAAACATTACAGTTCCTTAATCAGACTGTATTTAATCTTTTTATCAGATCTAATTATCTAATCTAATTATCAGATCAATTTAGGGTGTATTCCTGCCTCACACTCAGTGTTCCTGGGATTGGCTCTTGTTATCATCAGAGAAAACATCTAATTATGATTAAAAAAAAAACACGATACTATGAGAAAAACATCATTATTATGAGGAAAAATTTCATTACGGAAAAAAACCTTGTTATTACGAGAAAAGCGTGTCATTATTACAACAAAAGCATCGTTATTCCGAAAAAAAAACCTTGTTATTATGAGAAAAAAAAATCCGTCATTAAGAGAAAACATCTTGTTATTATGAGGCATGTCATTATTACAACAAAAGCATCTCGTTATTACGACAAAAACGTCTTATGAGAAAAAAGTTCGTCGTTATGAGAAAAACATCCCGTTATGACGAGGAAAAAAATGTTATTATTATCATGAAAACATCTCGTTATTAAGAGAAAAGCATGTCGTTATTACGTGAAAAACATATTATGAGAAAAACATCTCGTTATTTCAAGAAAAAAAAATCGTTATGATGAGGAAAAAATGTTGTTATTACAAGAAAAGCATCTCATTATTATGAGAAAAACATCTTTGTGAACAGGTTGGTTCACTGAAGGAGTTTACTGTTACCACCCCAAAGAAATAAAAAGCATTAGCATGTCGTTATCATGGAGGAAAAGACATCTCTTTATTGATCAAAAGAAATCTTATTCTTAGAAAAAAAAACCCTCGTTATTATGAGAAGAAGCTCTTGTTGCGAGAAAATCTCATTACTACGACGAAAACATCTCGTTATAATGAGGAAAGATCACGTCAGTAGGAGAAAAACGTCTCATCATTATAAGAAAACATCCTGTATTACGAGAACAAAAACATCTTATGGGAAAAAGGTCGGGTTATAACGAGGGAAAAAGTAATTCTAATTCGGAAACACGCTGTATTATGAGAAAAACATTTGAGAAAAATCTCGTTATTCTGAAAAAATATTTCGTTATGAGAAACACGTCTCATTACGAGGAGAAAATATCACGTTATTACTAGAAAAAATTAAGAGAAATATTAAGAGAAAAACATTTCGTTATTACGAGGAAAATTCAAATTGTATTAAAAGGTGACTGGTCGCCATTCAGTCATGTCCGAACGAGGGGCTTTACGTAGCTCGAACTTCTGAATTTGTTACGAGAAAAAACACTCGTTATTATGGATGGAAAAAATCTTATCATGAAAGAAAAACTTATTACAAGAAAAACATCAAAAAAATTCGTTATTACGAGAAAAATACTGAGTTATTATGAGGAAAAAAATTTCGTTATGACAAAAAAAACATCTTGTTATTATGAGAATTTTTTTCCATTTATTAGGAGAAAAACATTTTGTCATTATGAGAAATATAAATGTTATGAGATAAAGAAATGTTTTTTTCTAATGATAACCATCTGTTTTTCTTGTAATAACGTGATGTATTCTC
>CM042549.1:2810000-2812500 GCA_023630585.1 Cranoglanis bouderius
GTCATGGTTGATCAAGTTCCTGTTCCTAGACACCCAGGTGTACTAAAAAATGTAAAATATCAATGGGAATATACTTCAAATATATTTTTCTCATATGAATTCATAGGGGTGCCAATAATTGTTGCACACCTATATTTAACAAAGATTTTTATTTTTATTTTTTTGGATAAACCTGTGTTGTGTTTGCAATTGTTTGATATCCATGAGAGCAGAGTATTTCTGTGAATTTTTTTAAACAAAAGATCAAACAATAAAGACAATTTTTCACAGCCTTCTTTGCTCATATTTACCAAGGGGGCCGATATTAGTGGAGGGCACCGTGTATATATACTTATACCACAGCGCTTTTGAATTCTCGACTCTGATTGGTCAGAAGGGTTTTCTATAACAGCAGCTCTGACACTAGTGCAGCTGCAAATCACAGGTTCCTATCAATGCGCTCGTTCTAATACGTTATCGTTTCTATAGTAACAACTCACTCACGGACGCTGCAAACGGATTTTTAAAAAAAAATTATTTTTTTTTTACAAAATGTATAATTGTTGATATGATGAAGTTTTCTTCACCTTACAGAGAACGTTCACACGTTTAACACTTATGGAAGGAGTCTCCGGTGCCAGCGCTTTGTAACCCTCGGAAGTAAAGCTGTGACTTTAGGTTTTCAGACATCTTCGGGACAGAGGAGTTTGTGTGTTGTGGTTTCTCTGTACGGTACATAAGGAACGTCTGGTCACAGCTGCTATAACGTTAGTTATAGCTGTTCTCGCTTAAAAAAAAAAAAAAAAACGTAACTCTAAACGGATAAAAAAGTACAATGTATTACTGTTCAATGGATGAAAATCGTAATTGTTGGCAAATTGCTGTGGTATAAGAGGAATAAAACACTAGCACACGTAAAAGACGTGCCACTATAGGAAAATAATCAACATGTTTTATTCCTTATAAAATATATAAACTGCAAACATATTTACCTCTTCAGCTGGCAATAACTGAGCCTGATGCTTTATAATACACACACAGAGAGAGAGAGAGAGAGAGAGAGAGAGAGAGAGAGAGAGAGAGAGAGAGATTGTCATTACTCAGAAGAGAAAAATCATCTACTCACACTATGGAGGCGTAACCCAATGCTCAGTAACAGACTGCTGCTGCTTAAATACTGATTATTATTGTTATTTAATATTTTAAACATCACATCATGCAACTTTCTGTTCAAGCAGGATGCAACAAGATTCAAATCTACTAAAGCTTGTTAAACAGATTAGTAACTAAAGTCTGATTACTTCTATTAGCTGGAAGCCTGGTATGATTTTTACGGATGACGGCGTACGTGCTGGTGAACGTGTAGGTGTACGTGTTGTTGACTCACTCCGTCTTTCACTATGCTGCTGGGGTTCCCTCGCTGATTCGCAGGAGTCCGGCTGTTGTTGGTCTGCGGCCTGCTGTCCGCTCTGAAAACGCGAAACACACAGATATCCCAATACGTTACTTTCTAATAAAATGATTATTTACACCACGAACCTTAACAGCAAACAATCTGTGTGTGGTATCGGGCAGTTTTTGCACCAGCTGCATTGTGAATTTCAGTAAAAGGAACACGGTTTTAACCGCAGACGCAAATCTGGAGCGAAAGTTAAAGGTGAACATTTTGCGATGCGCAAATAAATAAATAAATAAATAAATAAATAAATACAGTCGATGAGGTGACAGTAAATCGCACGGTAAATCGTCTCTTTCTTTTTTTGTTTCACCATTTTGAGGCGGAAATCCTGGTACTTCCTGCTTTTCTATCTGCAGCCTGTGACATCATAAGTGTGCGACGGTCAGAAGGTGAAGCTGCGCACTCACCCGTAACCCTGAGAGCGTTTTTTCCTGCAGAAGCGTTGCTGCAGCTCGTTTCTCCTGAAAAAGACGTAGAGACCCAAAACCAGGAGAGGAAGAACCAGGAAAAAGAAAACCAGCAGGCCGTCTCTCGTAGACGTGTCTTTATCTGAGAGAGAGAGAGAGATAGAGAGAGAGAGAGATTTAACTTCGTGTTATATTCCACTACATGAATTGTCATTCGGAAAATAGCATTTATACCACGGCAGTGTTGAATTCTCCATTCCGATTGGTCAGAAGGGCGCCGATTAGTTTTCTATAACAGCAGCGCTGACAGTAGTGCAGCCGCACATCGCAGGTTTTAATACGATATCGTTTCTATAGTAACGGCTCGTTCGCAGGGACTTGTACGGCGGACGCTGCACGTGAACCGAGTCTAATAATAAGCGGATTACAGACGCGTTATTAAACAAAGACGCAACCAAGTAGACAATCGTTGATATGTTTGGAGCGTACCGTTCCAGGTGGGGCCGCTGTCTATGCTGCCGCCGTAGCCTGTGAACTCGCAAAACGGTGGGGCCCAGCCGTCGTCACAGTGGCAGTTCTTGTTGCTGTTGCACACCTACAGTGAGTGACACACATACACACAAACACACACACACACACACACAAGCCTGGATCT
>CM042549.1:2817500-2862500 GCA_023630585.1 Cranoglanis bouderius
GAAGAGGAGAGGGAGATGAGATGAGAGGGAGAGGAGAGGGAGATGAGATGAGATGAGATGAGATGAGAGGGAGAGGAGATGAGATGAGATAGAGAGGAGATGAGATGAGGGGAGATGAGATGGAGAGGAGATGAGATGAGAGGGAGATGAGATGAGATGAGAGGGAGAGGAGAGGGAGATGAGATGAGATGAGAGGGAGATGAGAGGGAGAGGAGATGGAGAGGAGATGAGAGGAGAGGAGATGAGATGAGAGGAGAGGAGATGGAGAGGAGATGAGAGGAGAGGAGAGGGAGATGAGATGAGAGGGAGAGGAGATGAGATGGGAGGAGATGAGATGAGAGGGAGATGAGATGAGATGAGAGGAGATGAGATGAGAGGGAGATGAGAGGAGATGAGATGAGAGGAGAGGGAGAGAGAGATGAGAGGAGAGGAGAGGGAGATGAGAGGGAGAGAGAGATGAGAGGCAGAGAAAGATGCGAGGAGAGGAGAGGAGAGGGAGAGGGAGAGGAGAGGGAGAGAAGAGGAGAGGGAGATGAGATGAGAGGGAGAGGAGAGGGAGATGAGATGAGATGAGAGGGAGAGGAGATGAGATGAGATGAGATAGAGAGGAGATGAGATGGAGAGGAGATGAGATGAGAGGAGATGAGATGAGAGGGAGAGGAGAGGGAGATGAGATGAGATGAGAGGGAGAGGAGAGGGAGATGAGATGAGATGAGAGGGAGAGGAGAGGGAGATGAGATGAGAGGGAGAGGAGAGGAGATGAGATGAGGGGAGATGAGATGGAGAGGAGATGAGATGAGAGGGAGAGGAGAGGGAGATGAGATGAGATGAGAGGGAGAGGAGAGGGAGATGAGATGAGATGAGAGGGAGAGGAGAGGGAGATGAGATGAGAGGGAGAGGAGAGGAGATGAGATGAGATGAGATGAGAGGAGAGGAGATGGAGAGGAGATGAGAGGAGAGGGAGATGAGATGAGAGGGAGATGAGATGAGATGGAGAGGAGATGAGAGGAGAGGGAGATGAGATGAGATGAGAGGAGATGAGATGAGAGGGAGATGAGAGGAGATGAGATGAGAGGGAGATGAGAGGACATTAGAACTGTTACATTATTCATATCATTGCCAGATTATGATTCATCTGCAGTTGACTGAAAGTGGTGTAAGACTTTGTTGTTGCACTGTTACGTTACTAACAGGATGAGTTGAGCGCTGTCATGGCGACGGCGGGGCACGAGCTCCTTCTCCCTCCACTGAGTGAAACGACCGAGCACCTCACCTGCTCCACCATCAGTACTGATAAAGTTCATCACTGACCAGATCTCCAACCCCACCAACACCACCCGAATATTCAGAGTTACGTACATCTGTGGAGGGGTGGGGGGTGGGGGGGGTACAGTTTATTGCTGTATAGTTTTAGAATCACACACTGATCTAATGACAGATATAAAAACACACACATATAACATATAATGGCAGATATAAACATAAATACATGCTGTATATTTAAACATATACACTTGGTGGCGCTTACACTGTCGATGTAGTTAGCGAGCTGCACCATTTCCTCTCTCACCGCCGTCTGATTGCGGTTTGTGAAGTTAAACTGAGGAAAAGAGGTCAGAGGTCAGCGTCAGTTTTACAGCTTTTGTTCCACGATAAAACGGGTAATAAGACCTACTTTACCAAAATCTTGTGGAGGAAAAAAAAGCATGTAAGGATAAGCAGGACGTCCTAAAATGCCATCCAAGTGATTTCTTTTTAGATAGACAGACAGACAGACAGACAGACAGATGAAAAAAGAAACATACAGAAACAACAAAACTGGAGACAGAGACAGACAGAGAAGAAAGACAGACAAGAAAGAAAGAAAAGACAGAAAGAAAGACAAGACAGAAAAAAAAGACAAAGACAGAGAGACAGACAGAAAGACAGAGAGACAGACAGACAAGAAAGAAAGACAAGACAGAAAGAAAGAGAAGACAGAAAGAAAGTCAAGACAGAAAGAAAGACAAGACAGAAAGAAAGAGACAAAGACAGAGAGACAGACAGAAAGACAGAGAGACAGACAGACAAGAAAGACACACAAGAAAGAAAGACAGACAGAAGACAGACAGACGAGACAGACTTACTCTCTCGTTATCGACCACCAGCAGCAGCTCCACGTAATGTGTCTGGTGTAGCACCGCCCTCTTTTTCTACACACACACACACACACACACACACACACACACACACACACACACACACACACACACACACACACCCTCGTCACACTTTAAGAATAAGTACATTCTGTGCATAAACTTATACACATTCTCAGACACTGACTCTGATCAGGTGACTCTCAGGTCGACCAGGTGTAACGTTGTGGGTGTGGCCAGGTGATACTTGGTTGCCATGGTGATGGGAGTGGGGCGTGCCGCAGGTAAAAGGCTCCGTCTTGACGTCCTCCAGGCGGTAGATGAGGTGTTCATTATCTGACGAGCCCTCTAGAGGCTCGATGCCTAAACTGGTGTTCTGCATGTGGATCACGCCTCTGACACATACACACACAAACACACACACACACACACACACACACACACAGGACATTTATTAGAAAAAAGTATAATTTCACACTATAGTTAATGAAAATCTGCTAATCTCGCCTACCGTAATCCAGAGCAGAGACTCAGAGCAGCAGAGGAGCCGTCTACATCCTCCACGTAACCACGGTAATGACAGTGATCCTGAGAAGGAGAGAGAGAGAGAGAGAGAGAGAGAGAGAGAGAGAGAGAGAGCGAGAGAGAGAGAGAGAGAGAGAGAGATGGGGGAGAAAGAAGAGGATATATAAAAATGGCATATAAAACCATCGAAAGACAGACAGATAGATAGATAAATGTAGGATACATAAAAAGAAAGAAAGAAAGAGACATTCAGAAGTGTGAGAGGAAGGAAGTTCTGATGGAAGGAAGTTCAAAAGAAAGTTCAGAAAGAAAGAAAGTTCAAAGAAAAGAAAGAAAGAAGAAGTTCGGAAAGAAAGAAAGTTCGGATAGAAAGTAAGTTCGGGGAATTCGAAATAAAGATGGTTTGAAAGTTTGAAAGAAAGAAAAGAAAGTTCAGCAAGAAAGAATGAAAGAAAGAAAGAAAAAGTTTGAAAGAAAGAAAAAAGGAAAGACAGAGACATTTTTAACGTTGGAAAGAAGAAAGAGAGAATGAGAGAGAGAATGAGAGAAAGAAAAGGCTAGAATGATGTAACAGAAATATACGAAAGCTACATGAGCGAAGACGAGTGAAGGCGACCATCAGCGGCTAACAGGCTTTCATTTTATTACGGAATAAAAACATTTTAAAAACTCACAAAAAATCTTACATGAAATTTCATCCTAACGACCTCCAGCTCCTCTGCCTAATGCAGCTGTGGCTAATGCATGAGCTGAGCTTCAGCGTCTTACACTCCTCCTGTCGCTCGCGTCAGCACCACATGCTTTTATCCTCGGATCAAGGTGAGATACGCTAATGGGATTCTGGCTCGCTCTCGTTACAGCTCTCTGTGCAGCTCTCTGTGTGCTGCCTGCTAGCCATCACGTCACACAAAAATATCAGTCAGGGTGTCAGAGACTAACGTCGTCGTCGTCATCATCATCATCATCATCATCATCCTGTGCTGTGTGAGGCTTAGTTACACGGTACAGAGCTGCTGTGCTAAAGATGTTTGTGCACCCGAAATCCTCGAGGTAAGCAGTGCTGGGGGTGAGCGATACCACAAACACATCATCTCACGATTCTCATTACATTCAGCATCACGATACATGTATATATTGTATATATATATAACGTATGTATTTTTTTTTATGTTTAATGATTAATTTACTGTCTACAAAAACACATTTTTATTACTTAAAAATATTTACAAAAAACTATTTTGCAATTTAAAATATTAAGTACATTATATTTATACAAGAAAGAAAGAAAAAAAAGAAAGAAAGAAAGAAGTTCTGAAAGAAAGAAAAAAGAAAGAAAGAAGTTCGAAAAGAAAAAAGAAAGAAAGGAAGGAAGAAAAAAGAAAGAGAAAGAAAGAAATCTCAGAAAGAAAGAAAGAAGTTCGGAAAGAAAAAAGAAAGGAAGGAAGGAAGAAAAAAGAAAGAGAAAGAAAGAAATCTCAGAAAGAAAGAAAGAAGTTCGGAAAGAAAAAAGAAAGGAAGGAAGGAAGAAAAAAGAAAGAGAAAGAAAGAAATCTCAGAAAGAAAAAAAAAAGTACGAAAAGAAAAAAGAAAGAGAAAGGAAGGAAGAAAGAAAGAAAGAAAGAAGTTCTGAAGGAAAGAAAAAAGAAAGGAAGGAAGAAAGAAAGAAGTTCGGAAAGAAAAAAGAAAGAAAGGAAGGAAGAAAAAAGAAAGAGAAAGAAAGAAAGTTCAGAAAGAAAGAAAAAAGTTCTGAAAGAAAGAAAAAAGAAAGAAAGAAGTTCAGAAAGAAAAAAGAAAGAAAGGAAGGAAGAAAAAAGAAAGAGAAAGAAAGAAATCTCAGAAAGAAAGAAAGAAGTTCGGAAAGAAAGAAAAAAGAAAGGAAGGAAGAAAGAAAGAAGTTCGGAAAGAAAAAAGAAAGAAAGAAGTTCAGAAAGAAAGAAGAAAGAAAGGAAGGAAGAAAAAAGAAAGAGAAAGAAAGAAAGCTGAGAAAGAAAGAAAAAAGTTCGGAAAGAAAGAAAAAAGAAAGAAAGAAGTTCGGAAAGAAAAAAGAAAGAAAGGAAGGAAGAAAAAAAGAGAAAGGAAGAAAGAAAGAAAGTTCGGAAAGAAAGAAAAAAGAAAGTTGTTCAGAAAGAAAGAAAGAGAGATGGGGGAGAAAGAAGAGGATATATAAAAATGGCATATAAAACCAATGAAAGACAGACAGATAGATAAAAAGAAAGAAACACAAAAAGAAAGAGACATAAAAAGAAAGAAAGAAAGAAAGAAGTTTGGAAAGAGTTGAAGGATTTTTACTCGACACCCAACACAGTGCCGTAAACCAACAGAAATCCATGAACACGTAACATAAAAAGGCGATGAAACCGATTTTCCGTTTACGAGATGTGATTTTCGACGATCTCTCAGAAGTGTACGTGTCTGCAGCCGACATGTTTTGACAGCGTGGGAATGAAATAAGCCCCTCCCACTGTTCGAGATGATGTCACCGCCTTCCCCCAAACATTAAAAAAAAAATACGCTTGTAATGGAACGTTTCGTTTCAAGGAAATGCTTCAGGTCTTCATGCTGGAGGAGTTTCTCAAAGTAGATGGCACTTTGAGAAACATTATCTCTCTCTCTCACACACACACACACACACACACACACACACACTTCCTGTATGTCTCCCGTAGGAGCGTGTGTAGGCCTTCCCTTCCTGTGATGGCTTCCGAGCCTCGGTTAAGCGAGTAATATCCGTCTGGAGATCTTTTCCTCCACGCACAAGACGCTTCTCGTATTCCACTTCCACGCCAAAGCGCGGGGGAGTAAACAGAGTGAATTATTTTCCGACACTCGAGTTTGGCAAATTGTACAGTCGCAAACTAGGGTATGTTCTGACCAGCCACAGTTCTTCTGGAGACTTTGACTTTCGCACTCGCTTCTTATTTCTGCAGCGAAACCCAGCAGCCTTCATAAATAAAATGCTAAATAATCCTAAATAATGCTTTTGTATTCTTCAGTATCTGGTATCAGGGATTATAAAAAAAATAAAGATACTTCTTACACTGCACGATCATCACTGGTTCTGTTTGGATGCGTGTGTGTGTGTGTGTGTGTGTGTGTGTGTGTGTGTGTGTCCAAAAGAGCTGAATCACATTCTGGGCATACAGCAATGAAAAAAAGTCTGACATCAGAGCTGAAAGTCTCTCTCTCTCTCTCTCTCTCACACAAACACACACACACACACACACACATACAGAGAGAGAGAGATGAATTTACCCCACATCACCAAACGGCGGAGTGCAAAAGTTTGTACACCCTTAAGACGATCATAAAAACTGAGTCTATAGCAAGGGGATATTTATGGTGTGTTTTTGTGCTTGTACAGATCCATCATTAGTAAGTAGCTTAAAATGATAAAACTCACACCTGTCGCCTAGATTGGATCAGGTCCGAAAGACTGAGAACTCCATGTAAACACTTCCTCCCAAACTATTTTCGCGGGACACACCCACATTCATCGCTGCTTTCTCTCCAATCTCCCGGAGCCGGAACACATTAAGCTTTTTCCGCCCCCTAGGCTTCTAATGTTTTGCAGGGAAACATTTGTGGAACTTTTTTTTGCACTCAATTAAGATTAATGTTAATAAAAAATTCCACTAGCGGCCCAGCTGTTCTCATGACTGGGTTCATGTCTCACCCTGACAGGCAGTGAAATTCCACTTTTGGTTTACTGAGAGCCATAATATCTGACTCATGTTCGACTGAAATTCTGAGGAAGTCATGTGGTAAATACGACTTCCTGATTCCAGCCCTTCGGGAGACACTTATTCAGCTTCTACAGCCGAAGACGCAGACTAGTAATTGCGGTATTTACATCTGGATGTGGCCCAGATGTAGCACAAACAGTCCTGAGAAGTGAACACACACACACACACACACACACACACACACACACACACACACACACTCCCAGATTACACGCTACATCCCCTTTCCTCCCTGCTTTCTGCTCCGGCCGAAGCTGAAACATGAATTCCTGTCGCCCTGCGTAATCTTCCATGAGGATCTGTTTCGGTTCCGGGAATGCGAGTGGAGAGAGAGACGAGGGTGCCGACAGATTCGCACGCTGACACACGAGCGCAAACATGGCCTCACTACCTCATGCAGCTGAGGAACAGAACACTACCGGAGCATGATGTTGTAGGAAAGTAATCAATAACAAAAAAAGAATCATTTTCCAATAACCGATAATCACATCCCGACAATAACCGACAATCCCATCCTTTTATTTATTAACGATTGACACGTTGTACCTTTTATCCATTTATAGCTACATTTGCAAGATAAGACAAGATTGATCCCTTTATAGATCCCCGTAAGGAAAATTCAAGAAAAAAAACTTCCCTTAAAGTTCTTGATAGTTCCTGTTCTCATTTACGTTATAGCAGCTGTAAACGGTCTGTGCATGCTGTTACTATAGAAACGATAATGTATTAGAACGAGCGCATTAATATAAATCCATAATTTGCAGCTGCACTACTGTCAGAGCTGCTGTTATAGAAAATTAAACAACACCTCCCATCTGACCAATCGGAATACAGAACTTAACAGCGCCGTGGTGTAAATAATTAATGCACAAACAGCAGATTACGAGGAAGCAGAATTGTTTCATTTCTTTTACTGTAATGGGTTATAAATATTTAACGATACGGTGTGATATTTTTTTATACACATCTGTCTGTGCTGGAATCAGATCTGTTCCGTCACACACACTGAAATCCCCACACTGAAAACCTCACACAGAGATCCACACACAGAGATCCCCGCACACTGAGAACCCCACAATGAGATCCGCACCCTGAGATCCCCACACAGAGATCCGCACACCGAGATCCCCGCACACCGAGATCCCCGCACACCGAGATCCCCGCACACTGAGAACCCCACAATGAGATACGCACACTGAGATCCTCGTAGTGAGATCCCCGCACACCGAGATCCCCGCACACTGAGAACCCCACAATGAGATACGCACACTGAGATCCTCGTAGTGAGATCCCCGCACACCGAGATCCCCGCACACTGAGAACCCCACAATGAGATACGCACACCAAAATCCCCACACAGAGATCCGCACCCTGAGATCCCCACACCGAGATCCGCACACGGAAATCCCCACACAGAGATCCCCACACAGAGAACCCCACAATGAGATACGCACACCAAAATCCCCACACAGAGAACCGCACACTGAGATCCTGTTCATTTTTTACACAAGCTGAGAAACACTTTTCAAGTTTTAGGTGATCTAAGATGTCTTTTTCACGTTTTACACCAGCTGAGGTGCCCTCTTCACATTTTAAACGGTGTTTGACATGATCTGAGATGTCCTGTCCGCGTTTTACATGAGCTACGACGTCCTGTCCGCGTTTTACACAAGCTACAACGTCCTGTTCACGTTTTACACGTGCTACAATGTCCTGTTCACGTTTTATGCAAGCTGAGACGTCCTGTTCACGTTTTAATGAGCTCACACTCAGCAGGCTAGTCATGAAGCCTTATAAGCGCTGGGGTTTCAGTTCGTACCTTCATGTTGGGTCTTTCGGTGATCAGTGATCCGTCCTTGGCGTAGGAATACACGGTGAAATCCTCCGGCAGGAGAAACCTGAGAAAACACACAAAGAGAAACTTAAAGCATTAATAAACACCAGTGTGAAAAAGAAAGTGTACTGTGCAGCGAGTAATGTGTTGAACGCAGGTGAACGCAGGTGTGTGTCACCCATGATCATTTCCTTGAGCGGCTTCCTGTCATCTACACCCATGAACTAAACTTCACCATGTAGCTGAAGACTGTAACATAATGGCGGCGGCCATCTTAGAAAACCAGAATGACTTTTTCCCCCACACAATATGGAGTCATTCTACACGCTAGGCCCCGCCTACTAAGGTTTCAGAATGCACTGGAAAGCAGGAAGTGATGCGGAGGAAGCTTTAGTTGCATTTTGAACCTGCTTCTTGATAGGACTGTTACATCCTATCTGATACAACGAACAGGGAAAAAAGGAGGAAGGGAAATAAAAAGGGACTAAGTAACAAAAGAAGCATGCACGTATACACACACACACACACACACACACACACACACACACACACACACACACACACACACACACACACACACACACAAACATACGGAGAGGGAGTGTATACTGAGCGAGGCCTAGAGAGAGAGCGAATAAAGTCCAGGACACACTCAGCCCCGGCTGTGTTCCAAATCAGCAGCACTAATCCCTCTGCTCTGCTGCACTCTGTGTGCTGGAGGGAGGGATCTATCTATCCATCCATCCATCTATCGATCGATCGATCATTCTTTTCCCTATCTATCTGTTAGTCTGTCTGTAAAGTTACTTGCTTTTTTCTTTCTTTCATTTTTGTATCTTTTTTAAGAAAATTTTCCCTATCTGTCTGTCTGTTCTTTTTTCCTTTCTTTCTTATATCGTTCTCTCCTCTTCTTTTCCATATCGATCTATTCCATCCATCCATCCACCCTGCATATTTCTTCGTTTCTTTCTTTGCTATTTCTATATCCATCCATCCCTCCATCCATATAGCCATCCTGTATCTTTCTGGCCGTCTCTCTCCCTTCCTCCTGCTTTCTCTCTCTCTCTCGATATATAAATACACACACACACATATATATATATATATATATATAAATACATATGGAATGAATTAAAGCAGTGCTCTCTCTCTTTCTGTCTCTCTTTCTCTCTCTCTCTCTCACATACACACACTCACACACACGCACTCTGTGTTGTGCTGTTATAGGAAAATAACCAGTGAGGGGGTGGTGTGATGAAGCGGCGTCACTGTGACCCACCCTGAAGTTGATTATTTTCCTGTAACAGCACGTCCTGAAGTGTTTATTCCCCTGTATGACACATAGCTGTTTGCCGACGATGACGCCTTCTATGGAGGTCCGACTTAAAAACGGTAAAACCCTTCGTTCTACGGCTGTGCACAGTGTTGGCTGGCTTAAGACTGTAATAAATCAGGAAACCTCCGCTGCTTCACATTCCTCGTCAGCTGACAGCTTAAATCGTTGCGAGATCTCAAAATAAATCCGCTGACGAATACGGCTGAGGAAGGGGAAGCTTACGCGACGGTGTTAAAGTTCCTGCGTTTTTAGCTGGAGTTAGCTTTTCTTCCAAGATGGCGTCTGAGGTTAGAAGGTCAGTGAGTGAGGTTATGGGGCAGCAGCTTACCCTGCTCCCTGTGTGAAGTGATCGGAAAGAACACATCTCCATCACGTACAGATTCGAGGGAGGAGAAGGACTTCAAGGGAAATCAGGAAATCAAAACCCCGACACTGACCTTCCTCTTTTTGTAGTTCGTCAGCACACAGCAGTACACATTCACATTCATCTGGAATGCCTTGCGCACGTGGTTCATAATCGCTGGCATGAACAGACACTGTCGGGAAGCTCCGCCCCCTTCCCACCATCTCACATGCTCTTTACTGAATTCATATCTATCTATCTATCTATCTTCATTCTTTTCCTTATCTATCCATGTATGTATGTAGCATATTTCTTTGCTTTTTATTTCCTTCATTCCTATCTCTATATCCATCCATCCATCCATATAGCCATCCTGTATCTTTCTGGCCTTCTCTCTCTCCCTTCCTCCTGCTCTCTCTTGATGTGTGTGTGTGTGTGTGTGTGTGTGTCAGATCTAATACTTAATACGAATAATGTTAATGGTGATGACAATTAGAAAGTGATTAAATCATGTCATTACAACATCAGATCTACAGTGAAAAGGTCAGCCATGTGGACGTTAGACAACCGATCTGTACAAGTTTATCTTCCTCTGAAAAAGAACAGTAAGAAACCGATAGAGTCGTTGTGGGACTGTATACATGACATTAAATCATGGTTCTTTGGATCTTTAAATTTTTTAAAACTGAATGGAGATAAAACTGAAGTTGTGTGGTTTGGAGTCCCAAATAAATTTGCTGATCTGGGCGGTTTAGCCCCTTTCTGTAAGCCATTAGTGCGAAATCTAGGAGTTCTTTTTGACCGTGATCTCAGGTTTGAGAAACAGATTTATTGTGTGGTTAAGTCCTGTTTTTATCACTTGAGATTGAGAGCAAAGGTGAAACCATTTCTGTCCCTGCGTGATCTCGGAAAAAGTCATCCAAGCTTTTGTATTTACAATGTTAGATTACTGCAACTCACTATATGTCGGCATAAATAAATCATTGCATAGTATGGCTCCATTGTATCTGGTGGACTTGATTGAGAAATATGAACCACGACGGTCTTTAAGGTCAGCTGACCAGCTGGTTTTGACGATCCCTAGAACTAAACGGAGAAGTGGAGATCGAGCTTTTGTAGCGATAGCTCCAAAATTTTTGGAATGATTTACCCTTTTCTCTCAGATCGGCACCCACGCTAAGTGTTTTTAAACACAATCTTAAGGAATGCCTCCTCGCGTCAGCATTTAATGGGGTATAGAAATTGTTTGTGTATTAAAACTGAGGGGTTTAACTCGCTGTTGTTTTAAACTGTGGTTTTAGTGTTGTGTTTTACGGCTGTGATTGTCTATGTGTTACTGGATATTGTACAGCACTTTGGTCAATGGTCAGTTGTGTAAAAGTGCTAAATAAATAAAATAAACAAACAAACAAACAAACAAACATACGCAGCTGATAACATTACTGATAACATTACTAACCTGTACCTTTCTGGATATGACTTTTTTTTTGTTTGTTTTCGTTTTAATGGTTAATCAACCATTATAAATACTTCAAACAGTACTTAAAATGATTCCATATGTTCTTTAATGTGTACGATTCTACAAGATTGGGACGTTGAACACATTTTTTTTTTTAAACGAAAAGTCAGTCCAAAAACAAATTGGAGCTAACAAGGGATATGAGAGAGAGAGAGAGAGAGAGAGAGAGAGAGAGAGAGAGAATGAATACTCACTCGTTCTTCTCCAGGATGACGACATGTTCTTTCCCCTGAGCTGGGATAACATAGGACACCTTTAAAAACATACACACACACACACACACACACACACACACACACACACACACACACACACACACACAAAGGCTCAGTCACTTCACTGTGTGTGTTTAGAGATAGCCTGAGCAAGCTGAAGCAAGAAAATTAAAAACAGCACCAGGGTGCTGCACTTAAATATCCTCCACATTAAGGATTTCCTCATGACTCTGGCATCTTTCTCGTCACTTACGCCGCTTTTTCCCTGCTTTCGACTCAGAACTCGTTCGTTTTCAAAAAGAATGCAGCATTTCCAGAAACGATGGAGGCTGCAGCGTGGAAATGTTCGACTTGTGTGACTAGACGGGATGCGGTCATGTGACAGGACGTTATTAAAACGTGCTCGAAGTGAGTTGTTAACAGTTTTGCAGTTTACTAGTGAGCCTATGTTAGTTAGTTAGCTAAGAAAGGAATAATCACGTTGATTAGTATCCTATAACAACATGCCATGAAGAGTTTACTTTAAAAAAAAATAAATAAATAAAAATTTCCCCAACAGCAATTTACCAATAAATACGATATTTTATTTATTAATGAACGACATGTCGCACTTTTTATCCATTTAACGCTGTGGAACGTCCTTGAAAACAGTCAGTTCCTGTTACTGCTTATGTTATAGCAGCTATAAACAGTCGTTCCTTCACCGGCCTCACTTTTTTCTCTCTCTCTCTCTTTAAGTAAACAAAACGGTTACTATAGAAACGATAAAGTATCAGTACAGCGCTGTGATTTGAGCTGTCTGTTACAGAAAATTAAGCCACACCTTCTGACTTTCTGACCAATCAGATTCAAGCTGGTTCAACAGTGCTGTGGTGTGGTTATAACTGGTGTAAATGAAAGCGGATTAAAAGCCTCCGTCTCTTCGTTGCTGTGTTAGCGTTTTTAGCCGTTTAAGAGAACGACTAATCCCCCTGCCAGGCGGATCATTTGATCATGTGATCACTTCCTGATGAACAGAACTTCATGAAGACCTTCAAGCAACCTATAAGACACGACTCACCCTCCACCTTCCCTCCTCCCTGTCTTCGTGATTCATCAGTGAGTGTTTTTCCCTTTTCTCAATGACACAAAGGTGAGTGTGTGTGTGTGTGTGTGTGTGTGTGTGTGTGTTTTGCGATGCCCAGCATGACCCTGGCATAGGAAGTCTTTTATTAACTAGGCTCCCGCTGACTGGGCATCTGGACAAAGCAGATGGTTCCTGTAGAATTATCTTACACATACACACACACACATTATATATATATATATATATACATACACACACACACACACACACACCCACCCCACTGGAGAGAGAGAAAGAGAGAGAGTGGGAGGACGGACGGATATGAGAGAGCGTGGGATGCATGAAGACCGAATAAAAGAGGAAGAGAGATTGATGACTGAGTGTGTGGGAGGATCGTGACCTCGTAGTTGTGGTCATAACTACACACTTACTATACAAACTTTTTATAACGGAGTTAAATTAATCAAGCTTTAGGCTCTTTACTTTTTGTTACGGACAACAGCCAATCGGAAAGCGGCTACAGTGTGTGTGGTGGGGGGGTGGGGGGGGACGACGTGGTGGTTATGCTTCACCTTATCGGAAACGGCGCCGTCCTGCTCTCTCCTGTGTCTGCTGATGCGTTTCGGAATGCTCACTTCGTACGAAGAGAACTGGGACGTCTGAGAAGCCGAACCTGCAAACGCACACGCACAAAAAATAAATAAATAAATAAAAAATCTATGCACACCATTATGTAAGGAATAAAACATTTAGAGGGGGAAGTGCAATTATAGGAAAATAATCAGTGACAGGGTGGTGAGATAAAGCTCAGCATGAGTTAGAGTTACGTTTACCACCATAACAAGTGTTTAATTTCTCTTACACCTCAGCAATTTGCCAATGATTACATAATGTCATACTTTTTTATCCATTTATAGTTACATTTGAGTTCGTTCCCATTATCACTTTTTGTTGTAGCAGCTAGTAAACAGTTGTTCCCTCGCCAGCCTCTCTCTTTTTCCCTCGCTCTTGACGTTGCAGAGAAACCACAAACCGTCCTGAAGATGTCGGAAAACTTTACGTTTTAAGCAGAAGCTTCACCTCCGACACTGGATTTCGAACCATTTCATTCACACTTAACCCTTTCTTGGTTTGTCACGCATCACGTACGTACAATCTCATCCTGACGTATTTACCCCGGCTGTTTTGCATCAGGTCACACGTGTTTAAACAGAGATTTAAATCCAGTGACTCCAGTGGAAATGACGAAGCGGAAGAATCTCTTACTAAAAGAACTTGTTGATTGTAATCATGAGGCTATGAGAGAGCTAACATGATCTAAACTAGAGGTCGACCGATTGATCGGTTTTGCGGATTGATCGATTTTGCTGATTAATCGGCACCGAAAACCGACAGTTGGAACTCTCAGTTATCGGCAAAAATAGTTTTTCCCGGTTACGTCTGTTGCGGGAGAGGCCGAGAAAGGTCTGCTGCCATTATACAGTACGAGAGCGGCCTCTAGAGGTGGAATAAAAACTATCACTGACAAATTTTGTTGTGTTATTTGAAGTGTTTTTGATTCATTTTGGATGTCCCTATTTTTATTTGTTATTTGGAGTGTTACTTTTTGGTTCAGTTTGGATCTTTTATTTAAATATTTATTAACTTATTTATTTATTTATTATATTGATATTTATATATTTATTTCATTTAAAAAAAAAAAATACAGTACATTTTCATGGTACAGTCAGTACTGTTGATTTATTTATTTTTTTATCAGCAATATTTTACTTTGAGTCTTATGTTTTCATTCACTATCAATTTTTCTGATTTTGATTAATCGGTTATCGGCAGGTACTGCCCAACCTAGTTACAGTGCCCTCCGCTAATTTTGGCCCCCTCGGTAAATATGAGCAAAGAATGCTGTGAAAAATTGTCTTTATTATTTAACTTTTTGATCTTTTGTTAAAAAAAATTCACAAAAATCCTCTGCTCTCATGGATATCAAACAACTGCAAACACAACACAGGTTTATCAAAAAAATATCTTCGTTAAATATAGGTGTGCAATAATTATTGGCACCCTTTTAGTCAATACTTTGTGCTACCTCCCTTTGCCAAGATAACAGCTCTGAGTCTTCTACTATAATGCCTGATGAGGTTGGAGAATACATGGCAAGGGATCTGAGACCATTCCTCCATACAGAATCTCTCCAGATCCTTCAAATTGCGAGGTCCACGCTGGTGGACTCTCCTCTTCAGTTCACCCCACAGGTTTTCTATCGGTTTCAAGTCAGGGGACTGGGATGGCCAGGGCAGGACCTTGATCTTGTGGTCAGTAAACCATTTTTGTGTTGATTTTGATGTATGTTTTGGATCACTGTCCTGCTGGAAGATCCAACCACGGCCCATTTGAAGCTTTCTGGCAGAGGCAGTCAGGTTTTCATTTAATATCTGTTGATATTTGATAGAGTCCATGATGCCATGTATCCTAACAAAATGTCCAGGTCCTCCAAAACACTGCTCCGGGTGTGTTCATGGTTTGTGGTGTGTGTGTGTTCCCTACTCACAACTCCTAATGTGTGTGCACTAACTTGGATGGGTTAAATGCAGAGGACAAATTCCAAGAATGGGTTACAATACATTGGCCTTCACATGTCACTTTCACTTTTCACTTTCACTTTTCACATTAAAGAGCCACCACCATATTTAACCGTGGGCATGAGGTACTTTTCCATATGACTACCTCTCTGTGTGCTCCAAAACCACCACTGGTGTTTATTGCCAAAAGCTCTATTTTGGTTTCATCTGACCATAGAACCCAATCCCATTTGAAGTTCCAGTAGTGTCTGGCAAACTGAAGATGCGTGAGTTTGTTTTTGGATGAGAGTAGAGGCTTTTTTCATGAAACCCTTCCAAACAACTTGATTGTAGTTTTGCAGACTTTCTGACCCCAAGACGTAACTAACTTCTGCAATTCTCCAGCTGTGATCCTTGGAGATTTTTCGAACCATCCTCTTCACAGTGCGTTGAGACAATAAAGACACACGTCCAATTCCAGATTGATTCATAACATTTCCAGTTGACTGGAACTTCTTAATTATTGCCCTGATGGTGGAAATGGGTATTTTCAATGCTTGTGCTATTTTCTTATAGCCACTTCCCATTTTGTGAAGCTCAACAACCTTTTGTCGCACATCACAGCTATATTCATTGGTCTTACCCATTGTTATGAATGACTAAGGGAATCTGGCCTGTGTGTTACCTCATATTTATACCCCTGTGAAACGGGAAGTCATGGTTGAACAATTTCCTGTTCGTAGTCACCCAGGTGTACTAAAAAAATGTAAAATATCAATGGGAATATACTTCAAATATATTTTTCTCATATGAATTCATAGAGGGGCCAATAATTGTTGCACACCTATATTTAACAAAGATTGTTTTTGATAAACCTGTGTTGTGTTTGCAATTGTTTGATATCCATGAGTGTTTTTGTGAATTTTTTTAAACAAAAGATCAAAAGGTTAATCAATAAAGACAATTTTTCACAGCCTTCATTGCTCATATTTACCAAGGGGGCCAATATTAGTGGAGGGCAGTGTATCAGTATCGGCAAAATCTACTATCGGTCGACCTATAATCTAAACGACTGAAAACATTCACACATACCTAGATATTATTTCAGGCTTTAACCAAATGGTGCAATTTTATGTTTTCTGGCCCAAAACTTCAGACTTCTAGATAATAAAGGAGATTTAACACCGAGTGCACATTACACGACTTACAAAACCTCCGAATTTCACAGGTAGAATAGATAGGAGGAGGTGTCTATCATGTGGCTTTGTCGCTGTTTTGTATGGAATCAAGAAAAAAAAATGTTGAGGAAATTTTGGTTAGGGAGACGCAGGTAGCGAGGATTTGTCTGTTCTGCAAAGAGAACAGGCGGTAAAACAAACTAGCTATTTTTATACTTATGCATCGTTTTTATTTTTATTTTTGCTCTTCCTAACGACCATTTGGGCACGTCAAGCCACATAACTTCTTACAGAGGCGATATTATTGTGAATACAAATAGATGATAAACTGGATTCAGGGATCTGCTGCGCGTGACAGTAGATGAATCTGATTCGTTCTTGCCACTAGTTGAAAAGTGGAATTATGTTAGCTGAAAACAGCTAACATAAACGGTCTTATTAATGATTTATATAAGTGCAACATTATAACAGAGGTCCTATGTGTGCTCAAAGTTATTATAAAATAGTACTAATACTACTACTAATAATAATAATAATCGCACCACTGAACTTTAATCAGAAAGAGTTCTAGCAACAGTTTGTTCAATACGGGCTTCTGATATTTATGCTTATAAGAAGGTTATTATGTAGACAGCCTTTGGGAACTGACCTACATCGAATATCAGATTGTATAGCCTATACAATCTGATTGTATAGGGGTTCATATTTTTGCACCGTACTGTATGCACAGCATCACTCTGTACATTACCGTGGGAAAATGATGATCCTTTATTTATTTACTCCAGACTGAGCTGGGATGCTTTAACGTTACGGTCTGGGTTACACAGGATTCCCAAACACCCCTCATTCCCGACCACATCGTTCTTTTTAAGCAGCTAAAGATAAATCACACGAAAATACAGCCCCGATACAATGTAAACAAACAGATTACAAGATAAACCAATTATAGGAATAAAAATGTGCTTCTAAACTAATCTGCATTTTGTTTCTGCTATTAGCTTAAAAGTAAGGGAACGAGTGTTTATAAGCCTAGCTGTTACGACGCAAGCGATAACAGGAACGAATGTGAATGTAACTATAAACGGATGAAAATTACGTCGTGTCGTTCTTTAATGAATAAGAATTCCCTTATTACACTAGCCGCTCTCTTGAGGTCACACCCCGTTCCAAATCGAAACAAACCTGACGGTTGCTTAACGAACTACCTAAATACAGAGAACGAAGAAGTTAAAAGGTGCAACAGTCGATTTTTAAATTTTTTTTTTTAATTTTTTATACCTTACTTGTACAAATAACCTGAAAGATATGTAGATGATTTTTTTTTTTAAAACCCAGTCGTTAAAACCCCAATGGATTAAGACACCATACTCTAAGGATACCGCCAAAGATCCTGAGGGCGGAGCTTCATGAAATGTAGGCGGGAATCATTCAAATGTAGACCCCATCTAACTGTTCGAGACCTAATCTTCAAAAAAAAAAAAAAAAAAAAAGGACAAATATTACGTAATGCACCTTTAGCGAGAACCACGCCTGTAGACGATCCCCTGGAAGACGAGATGCCGCTCTAGAGCAAGACACGTCCCTTGGGGGGCGGGGCATATCCACCCTAGGGAGCATCTGATTGGACGAACGTACGACTAGTGCAGGATGAGTCGTGAAAAAATGCTCCGTTGTTGTCGGACGACAACGTTTAAATGAGAATATCTCCAAAACTATTCCCCCCCCCCCCAAGATATAGGTAAGAGACGGGTATTTAAAAAGATCTGAAACACTGATTCTGATTTCAGGGACACTTTTATACTTTGGAGAAGAGAAATTAAATTATTCTGGTTTGGATTCTTTTTTTTTTTTTAAAAGAAAAGTGAAAAAATAGGAAATAAAGGTGTGATATGTAGTGCCAGGACAACTTAAGACAGGTGTTTAGGACTGTACCTGAGCTATGACATGTAAAAAGAAATGATTACAACTTGCCTTAAAGCTTTTCTATTAGTCTTGGAAAAGTAAACACTACAGCTACCTGGTTGTGTCTCCTTACCTCCAGTGCTGTCGAAGAGTACAAATACCACACATATTATCTGGAAGTGAGAAGATAAAACCACAGCCATGGCTTATAAACACTTTTCTTTTTACAGTCAGGTTGTGTTTCAGCTCTTTCTCCAGGCGTCAGTGGTGATAAACACTCCTCTTCCACATAACGCTCCTGTAAAAGGGGAAGAAATCTGTCAACTACCTGCTCATTTTCTCTTAGTTTGCCTTCGTGTACAGTTCCTTATTAAACAGATAAAAGTTCCTCTTTACAAATGAATGTTTTTTCAAAGTAATCCGCTCGTCAATGGCGCAGTTTCTGCTCTTAAAGCCGACAGAAATAACCGCTCGAGTCAGATCTAATACGCCTGTTTCCGAGGTATCCCCTACTACACAGGTCCAGACTGCGCATGCGCAAAGGCACGCATTATCCCGATAATCCCCGCCTCCTGTACTGTGCTACAATTGGCTAATAGCAGCGCCGTTGAAAAACTTCCACTGTGTATATACCGCTAACTTTTTTTGTTTGTTTGTTTTCCCTGTTCCTGTCAGCTACGGGCCTGGTTAAACCATACAGTGGATATATTTCCTATGTGAAGATATCATTTTAATTGAGAGTAAACAAGAGAGTTAACCCCTTATAAATCGAAATTTCCACATCGGTAGCCACACAAATGAAGTGTCCCAGTTTAACCCGGTTAAAATGTTAATCTATCTTCTAATTTCTGTCACATTACCGTTCTGTAGCCAGAGAAAACATCACAAAAGTGTCGTTAATGACTGTGGAGACGTAGATAACGTCTGAAGGTGGAACTAGAGTACATCATCACACTGCTGGGAATGTTAGGGACAGTCGAAAATTCTGGAAGTTATGCGACTCTTGTATATCCAACAAATAATTCAGTTGTGTTTTGTACCATATTGTATCATTATGCCGAAAACATACGTTTTGTTTTTATTTTACCGAGCCTTTATATTGTTCCTCCATAAATCGTGCATCTACACAGAATATTAAGTTGTTCGTTCATAAATCGGATGAATAATTTTACCCCGGTACCTTAGGTTTCAGCCAATCACAGCGCAGAAGTCTCAGTTCCTGTAAAACTGTACCACTCGAAACAATTACACAATTATTATATTGTAAGTACTGTATAAATATTATTAAATATGATGTCTTTTTCTATCTTAAATACACGTAAATGTATATGTCTATGATGATACACAACCATAACCTGACTACAAAGCTCCCACTTTGCCTAGTTAACCCACTCAGCCTAGATGTTTAGACGTTGGTTTATGCTAATGCTAATGTCTTGCTAGTTAGCGCCAGTTTCTTCTTTCTGTAGTCCATTTGAACTTTGAACTACATGTTCCGTAAAGCGTCAACGGGGACCAATCAGATGTAGCGGTGTCATCCGGGAAGCATTTTGTGTATAGAACCCATAGATAGAAACCATAGCTGGCTGATTGATGATTATTTGTTTGTTTGTTTATTTGTTTATTTATTTTTGAACTTATTTCTGGTTTTAATGAACTTGAATACTATACACCAGACGAAGATCTTTTTTTTTTTTAAAAGTGATTCATAAAAGATAGAAATAAAAAAGAAGACTGAAATGAAGTGTGACATTGTATGACATTGTATGACGTCATCGACTTTGTTTTAGTCTCCAGTGAACCTCCAGTAAGCAGTATGGCATCCGTGGATCAAGATGTGGAGGAACAGGTGGAGAAGATGCTGAACGGAGAAGGGCTGGAGGTTCTAGACATCGACCTCGTGCCTGATCACGGGCAGGCTGTAACCCTGAAGAAAAACGTCTGCTACATAGTGAGCGCTGTCATCTTCAACGCTGAGGTGAGGATCATTAGCATGTACATATGCAACACTTAACATTATAAGGTAAATATGTATCATGTTGCAGTGACTGTGTGTGTGCGTGTGTGCATGTGTGTGTGTGTGTGTGTGCGCGGTAGGGTGAGGTGCTGATGGTGCAGGAAGCGAAGAGGGAGTGTTACGGTAACTGGTACCTCCCCGCGGGCCGCATGGAGGCGGGCGAGAGCATCCACGAAGCTCTGCGCAGGGAGGTAAAAGAGGAGGCGGGGTTTGAGTGCGAGCCAATCACCACGCTGCTGGTGCAGGAAAAGGGGCGGCAGTGGATCCGCTTCGCCTTACTCGCCGAGGTCACAGGTCAGCGCTCGTGGCGTCGGCATATAAGATAATAATACGAGTGGTAGCTCTGTCCGGATTCTGCCTCAGCTTTGGATAAAAGCATCTACCAAACGATTGATCATGAATATTAATACGAATAAAAATCATAATCATATTATGTCCTATTGTACATATAATTTTTCCTCCACTTCCATGGAAAATACCGTATAAAAGGAGTTCTTTTCAGTTGAACTCACAGTAAGTGCTAAGTGAGGCAGTGCTTGAAGACGGTGTAACAGTAACGCTTCCTCTCTTCGTCCACTAGGGGGCTGCCTGAAGACGCCGTCCGAGGCCGACTCGGAGTCGCTGCAGGCTCGGTGGTGGGACCGCGAGGCTCCTCTTCCTCTGCGCAGCAATGACATCGTGTGGCTTATCGACGCTGGACTGAGATATCGTCAGAAGCCTTGGTTCCCCGTTTCTCACCCTGTGAACCTGCCTTGCTCTGTGGTGTGTCAGAGACAGCTCCTGATCTTCGGCTGCAAGGAGCGAATATGGCTGCTTCTCGCTAAACACACGACCGGTCCGGAGACGCGCACTCGCTTTCCTGTGACCGTCTCACAGAAAGGATATTCGGTCAAATGGGCGGGGCAGAGACTCGTCCTGGAGTCCATGCGGTCGAGGAATCACGAGCTGAACGTTAATGCACATGGGATTCTGGGAGTGCAGCACGACGGCAGAGTCCTGGGCCAATCAGACGGGATCTGTTTCAATATGCTCGCGACTCTGGAGCATTCAGACGAGGGGGCGGAGCTCAGCAGCCCGCCGCTTTTGGACAGCGAGGGGTACACGTGGCATGAAGTGGCCAATCAGGGCCTGAAAGAGAAGGTCATGAGGAGGATAAAGGACAGATCATTCCTGCCCATGCACAGTCTCTAATGATTGGCTTTGACTAATTAACAACAACAGATTTAAGCTAATGACCGGTTTACGCTGCTTTCCGACACGCTGTAGGGCGCCTCCGTAGTCATCCGCGTGCTTCGGCTGTTGCAGTGCGACAGTGTGTGAAATGCGCAATTACGTTCTCACGTATATGCCTTTGGCTCAAGTGGCATTATGAGATCTACAGCAGAATCGCTTTGAATGCATGTTAAAGGCTGTTAAACACTCCAGCGTTTTTCAACCGAAAACCAAATCTACCAGATCTGTAGGGAGAGTGTCATGTGACTAATAAACAAGCGTTTCCCTGCATTACGGCCCGAACTGAAAAACCTGTCTACTCATAGACAGTCAAGCTAGACCTCTAGCATTCATTAGATCTGGGGTATTTAATGAAAAAATTGCGAAGGTGCATAAAAGCTTAACAAGGTTAAAAGCAGGATTATCTCGTCCACTCGCTACTAACTATTTATTAACTCTTAAAGACAGGGTTCTGTGTCTGTAGTTGTGACACAGTGTTCAAAAGTTTGCATAGAAGTGTAGAGAGCCAATCAGAGCGCGGCATTTAAGATACCGAAGGTCGCAGCCAGAAGAGTGTACAAAATGACGATGACAGTGACAATGTAGAAGTCATGAAATAGAAAATCTATAACAAAGTTTGTACTGAAATAAATAGGGTGCCTAAAATTTTCGCACGGTACTGTACATCTTAAGACCTTTATGGTCTGACGGTTTGTGTTGTAAATGCGGATTAGAAGTTTCTGAAATACTTAAACCAGCCTGTTTGGCAGCAACAATCCATGATCCATGGCACATTCAAAGTCACTGAGATTAACACCCCCCCCCCCACCCCCCCCTCCCGTTTCTTATGTTTGATGTGACCTGAATCTCTGGACCTGTATCTCCATGATCTTATGAACTGCACTGCTGCTACATGATTGGCTGATTAGAAGGAAAAAAAAAAAAAATAATTCATGGTATTCGTGCATACTACAGATTCTTTGGATAGAGACCCAGATGAAAAATGCTGGAGTTTGCCTTTGAGCGCTATGACACACGGTGAGAAAAATGTCTCAAGTATCAGGCATGATATACATTTCTGTTTTATAATATATAAATCATTTTACTGATACGGCAAGTGTCATGATTTTCATCTTTATATTGTCCATGTTTACACAGATCTCTTAAAACATCTTAATTAACATCACAGTGATAAGGACTGTGACTCTTTAGGGAAAAGAAGACGGTGAAAAAGAGAAATCGGATGATGAAACACGACCAGACGGATCTGCAGACTCTTATTGTTTGGTTCAGCTACGTAACATTAAAACACACCAGTTAAAACGAATATTTATTAAATGTCCATATGTAAAGTATCACACTTAATAAAGCTTTTTTCTGTACTTAATACAAAGCTTATAATAATATTATAATAATATAAATAATAATATAAGACTAATGCGCAGAAAAGGCTTGAGTCTCCTGAACACTTCTCTGAGATTTGATCACATGAAACACTTATTAAAGGCGATAATTCTGCTGTCGCTATGGGAAACTCGATGAGACGAACAAAACGGAGTAGGAAAGGTGAAAGGTGAGATGTGCTATGGCTCGGGATCCTCCAAACTCAGGTTAATCATCAAATGGTTTCTCACCAACACCACTGGTGTTATGTTTCCCCCTTACTTCAAATGTAGCTCGCTAACTAACCAGACATGGAACAATAATCAGTTATACAATATAGGTTAATATACAATGTGCAAAATTTGAGCATGAACAATTCAATACCGTCGCTACCCGTGCCCATTTTGTACTCTTTGGGATTAGGCTGCCTAGGTAAGGCAGCATTTATGGGCAGCTGATTAAGCGTATGTATTATTTCATGACGTGCAGATAAAGGTGATCTTTTCTACCACACTAGATTATTGCTCGATTCCAGGTAACTACGCCCAGTACCCCTTGCTTCAGAAACAAATCTCCAGGGGGTGGAGTTAGACCTGATCCAGTTCCTCCTACCTGGGCAGACTCGAACCAAAAGTCCAGGGGGTGGAGTTAGATCTGACCTAGCTCCTCCTACCTGGGCAGACTCGAACCAAAAGTCCAGGGGGTGGAGTTAGATCTGACCCAGCTCCTCCTACCTGGGCAGACTCGAACCAAAAGTCCAGGGGGTGGAGTTAGATCTAACCCAGCTCCTCCTACCTGCGCAGAAATGAACCAAAAGTCCAGGGGGTGGAGTTAGATCTAACCCAGCTTCTCCTACCTACGCAGACTTGAACCAAAAGTCCAGGGGGTGGAGTTAGATCTGACCCAGCTTCTCCTACCTGGGCAGACTCGAACCAAAAGTCCAGGGGGTGGAGTTAGATCTGACCTAGCTCCTCCTACCTGGGCAGACTCGAACCAAAAGTCCAGGGGGTGGAGTTAGATCTGACCCAGCTCTTCCTACCTGGGCAGACTCGAACCAAAAGTCCAGGGGGTGGAGTTAGATCTAACCTAACTCCTCCTGCCTGGGTAGACTCGAACCAAAAGTCCAGGGGGTGGAGTTAGAACTAACCTAGCTCCTCCTACCTGGGCAGACTCGAACCAAAAGTCCAGGGGGTGGAGTTAGATCTGACCCAGCTCCTCCTACCTGGGCAGACTCGAACCAAAAGTCCAGGGGGTGGAGTTAGATCTAACCTAACTCCTCCTACCTGGGTAGACTCAAACCAAAAGTCCAGGGGGTGGAGTTAGAACTAACCTAGCTCCTCCTACCTGGGCAGACTCGAACCAAAAGTCCACGGGGTGGAGTTAGATCTGACCCAGCTCCTCCTACCTGGGCAGACTCAAACCAAAAGTCCAGGGGGTGGAGTTAGATCTGACCCAGCGCCTCCTACCTACGCAGACTTGAACCAAAAGTCCAGGGGGTGGAATTAGACCTGATACAGCTCCTCCTACCTGGGCAGACTCGAACCAAAAGTCCAGGGGGTGGAGTTAGACCTGATCCAGCTCCTCCTACCTGGGCAGACTTGAAACTAAAGTGCAATAGGTGGTGTTAGGTGATGAGAACTCAAGTGTATCAGGCCGGATAAGTATGTGTTGTTTTATGTTGTCCCATGGATCAGATCCATCTCCACCTCCTGGTTCAGCAGCGAGGATTATCCTGACTATGCCGCTTAAGTTTATAGGGGAAAATGTGCATTAATGGATTTTACCAAATCAGAAGAACTACAATTTTGGTTGAAAATTAAAAAAAAAAAAAAAAAAAAAAAGATCTGACTAAAAAGAATAGTTTTTGTCATGATTTCTGTGTATAAAATTTCACAATATAAATACTACATAAGGCCACTGCATTTTCATCGCATTTGGACGGATATAAAAATAACTTTGGAGCCATTTTTCTCAGATTTAGTGTTAGTGTAGTGACTGGGGAAGAGCTCACTTTTATCACTTTAAATATTTTTTCTACTATAGTCATTAATTATCGTCGTTCATCCAGTCAATTCTTGACTCTTTTAAAGGCACCACGTGTCTCATGGTCTTCAAAAGGCTGGTAAAAATCAGTCAAGTCCAACCACATGACCAGCAACGAGGCAACAGTACCGACCCGTACCGTACCCGTGCGTGTTTGAAGTGACCCGTGCCAGTGTGTTGTACCCTGCAGTGACAGTCCTGCGTTCCTCTGCGCAAACACATGTGAACTCTGAAGCACCTGAATTTTCAGCCGTGTTTATTTAAGGGGCCGAGAGATGCTCCTGATCGCCCACGGGGAGTTTGACGAAGGCGATGGCTGCCAGCTCCTTACAGAACTCCTCCAGTACGATCACGCCCTTCAGCAGGGTGCCATGATCCACTCTGAGGACGGGGGAAATCAGAGATGACACTGTTAAGGTTTTCACTGCTCTTTGAGTGCAATTTCACACAGTGTTGACTCAATTGAACAAAAAGGAGGCGGGGCTTATCAAACCATCATCGGTAGGATTCACCAAACTGCCATTTAATCAACAAAATTTACACCAAGGCTCTGCTGAATTCGTGATTCTGCTTTGTAGCAGTTTTTAAAAGAGGTGAGGGATTGATTAGGGATTGATGCTTTGCTTTATAGCTGCAATAATGGATCAATAACATGTGTAATAGCCATCAAGCTACCACGGTATAAGCAGAATTTAAAAAAAAAATAACAACAGCTCCACGTCATGACACCGAACTGCCACTGATCATTTTCCTGTAACTGCGCACCTCATCGTGCTTATTCCTTACTTAACATGGGTAAGCAGTCTCCAGGACACATTCGTCTTACATTCGTCCAATACGAGTCTTTACTTAACAGTTAATCACAAAAACACTATTCAGGATTGTAGAAAAACCAAACACACGGTCTTACACAATCTCCTCCTCGAGGCCCATGAGCTGTTTCCTGACTGCGACGAGTCTCTGGGTGAAGTCTGGGATGTGCTGGATCCTCTGCATCAGCTCGCCGATCACCTACGGCATGAAACAGGAAGCACGTTGAGAAACGAGTAATGATAATAATAAACCTACCATCCTACAGATTAGCGATGTATAGATAATACATATGTTTAACAATGTATAGCTAAATCACACCTACAAGTTTATGTAGTTCGAAGCGTAACTATGTAACGGACATTACACCTGTCACGTAATGATGATGTATAAAATGTTAGTTGACAAAATATATACACGGTACTGTGCAAAAGTCTTGGCACCCCTTCCACTTTAGTACAAACTTTGTTACAGATTTTTTATTTTATGACTTCTACATTATCAGGTCAGTACAAAAAACATTTTTGATTCCCAAATATTAGTTTTGTAGCACAAAATTAAATGTTACAGAAAAATGTTTGTATGTCATCAAAGAAAGCAGCGTATTACGTAAGAGACACTTTTCAGACAAAAAAAAAAAAAAAACACAGTGAAGGCTGCTGGGTTTTGCTGCAAAAAAAAAGAAAATCAAAGTCTCCAGAAGAACTGTGGCTGTTCTGCAAGATGCTCATGTCCTTATAAAACTGCACAAATTGTATATAAAGTGTGAAATGTGGATAAATTTGTATGAGCTAGAGGTATGGATTGTTCGCGGTGGGAAATTCACTGGAGACTACTGTTCGGATTTTTTCATTTCTTGCTTTACTCATAGGAACGGACAATGTAATAGGGAGAGAAGAAAAGAAAAACGCTCACTCGGACGAGTGTAGAGAAGAGCGAGCGAGTGCCGGGGCTCAGGCTAATGTAGGGGTCCAGCAGGTACTCGTGAAGATGAGGGTGAGGGAACACGGCCAGCCGAGACAGCACCGACGTCACCTGTAGGTTCAGCTCATATGGCTGACGCGAACACCGAGGAAGGAATGATTAGAGTGTGTTGTGTTTATGTAGAGGATGTGAAGATTATTTCATCTGGATAAATATGAGGTAACTAAATGGCTACCTGCTCCAGTATGCGTGCTATCCTGTCCAGCAGCACTTTGAGGAAGTGCCCTTCGTAGAAGTCTGCACTGTCGGAGTGGACTTCGATGGGTTTCGGGGCGCCCGGCCAACCCCAGTCCGCAGACACAGCCGAACACTCTTTCAGCTGCGAAATAAGAGAGAGAGAGAGACCGAGTTAATCTAACAGCATACAGCTATCTCTTTCTGGTGTACTTTGTTTCAAAGTTCTTTTTCAAGGCTTTAAACTGATATACAGCTAACTAATATGTACAGCCATGGCCAAAAGTTTTGAGAATGACACAAATATTACTTTTCACAAAGTCGACTGCTTCAGTGTTTTTAGATCTTTTTGTCAGATGTTACTGTTACTGAAGTATAATCACAAGCATTTCATAAGTGTCAATGGCTTTTATTGACAATTACACGAAGTTTATGCAAAGAGTCAATATTTGCAGTGTTGACCCTTCTTTTTCAAGACCTCTGCAATTCGCCCTGGCATGCTGTCAATCAACTTCTGGGCCACATCCTGACTGATGGCAGCCCATTCTTGCATAATCAATGCTTGGAGTTTGTCAGAGTTTGTGGGTTTTTGTTTGTCCACCCGCCTCTTGAGGATTCACAATGGGATTAAGGTCTGGGGAGTTTCCTGGCCATGGACCCAAAATGTTGATGTTTTTTTCCCCGAGCCACTTCGTTATCACTTTTGCCTTGTGGCAAGGTGCCCCATCATGCTGGAAAAGGCATTGTTCATCACCAAACTGTTCTTGGATGGTTGGGAGAAGTTGCTCTCTGAGGATGTTTTTGCACCATTCTTTATCCATGGTTCTTAAGGCAAAATTGTGAGTGAGCCCACTCCCTTGGCTGAGAAGCAACCCCACACATGAGTGGTCTCAGGATGCTTTACTGTTGGGATGACACAAGACTGATGGTAGCGCTCACCTTTTCTTCTCTGGACAAGCTTTTTTCCAGATGCCCCAAACAATCAGAAAGGGGATTCATCAGAGAAAATGACATTACCCCAGTCCTCAGCAGTCCAATCCCTGTACTTTTTGCAGAATAGCAGTCTGTCCCTGATGTTTTTCCTGGAGAGAAGTGGCTTCTTTGCTGCCCTTCTTGACACCAAGCCATCCTCCAAAAGTCTTTGCCTTACTGTGCGTGCAGACGCACTCACACCTGCCTGCTGCCATTCCTGAGCAAGCTCTGCACTGGTGGTGCCCCGATCCCGCAGCTGAATCAACTTTAAAAGACGGTCCTGGAGCTTGCTGGACTTTCTTGGGCGCCCTGAAGCCTTCTTCACAACAGTTGAACCTCTCTCCTTGAAGGTCTTGATGATCCGATAAATGGTTGATTTAGGTGCAATCTTACTAGCAGCAATATCCTTGCCTGTGAATCCCTTTTTGTGCAAAGCA
Organism: Cranoglanis bouderius; assembly: GCA_023630585.1. Taxonomy (NCBI): domain Eukaryota; kingdom Metazoa; phylum Chordata; class Actinopteri; order Siluriformes; family Cranoglanididae; genus Cranoglanis; species Cranoglanis bouderius. The sequence goes on from CM042549.1 coordinate 2,845,890, forward strand.
ATGATGGCTGCACGTGTTTCCTTGCAGGTAACCATAGTTAACAGAGGAAGAACAATAATTTCAAGCACCACCCTCCTTTTAAAGCTTCCAGTCTGTTATTCTAACTCAATCAGCATGACAGAGTGATCTCCAGCCTTGTCCTCATTAACACTCTCACCTGTGTTAACGAGAGAATCACTGACATGATGTCAGCTGGTCCTTTTGTGGAAGGGCTGAAATGCAGTGGACATGTTTTTTTGGGATTAAGTTCATTTTCATGGCAAAGCGGGACTTTGAAATTAATTGCAATTCATCTGATCACTCTTCATAACATTCTGGAGTATATGCAAATTGCCATCAGAAAAACTGAGGCAGCAGACTTTGTAAAAATTAATATTGGTGTCATTCTCAAAACTTTTGGCCACGGCTGTACAGTAGTAATTTTCAATGAAATGTTCACATTTAAGACAATTAAGGCACTCGAAAGCAATTAAATTTACCCGTATGTGGGTAAAAATGGAGTGTAATGAGTGAGACAATTTTTATTTTCGGACGCAGGCACGGGTACATACTTTTTATCCATTTACAGTTACGTTTTGTGTCGTGGAACGTCCTTGAAACAAGTTCGTTCCTCATGTTATAGCGGCTATAAACGGTCGTTCCCTCACCGCTCTCTCTCTTTTTTTTCCTCTCTCTCTTGAAGTTAATAAGACAAAAGTTTCTGAGAACCTGCAAAGTGTAAACTCATCCATCAAGAAGACTTTGATGTGGAGGAAAACCTAATGCAACTTCTCGATGGATGAGTTTACACTTTGCAGGTTCTCAGTAACTTTTGCTTTACTTCTGTCACAAGGCGCTGATACTGGAGACTCCTTCCATCAGGGCTAAGTAAGCATTCTATTTCCTTAAAGAAAGCGTATCCATAAAAACGATTACACGGTGTTAATCAGCCAAAAAAAGTCCCTTTGTAAGTTGTTGCTATAGAAACGATAATGTAGGCCTGTTAGAACTATATAAATATACGTTTTGTAATGTATATATTTATATAAATACATCTTTTTATGGATGTATAGCCTGTGATGTGGATATATCAGACTGAACAACATTTTTTTGTGGAGTATGTTATTAATAGCCTGGTAGTCGTATTTTTTGCGAATCTGCATTTTGCTATTCTAGACGATTGAACTGTTAATCAGGAACGTTTTTAAAAAGCAGTGAAGAATCACCACAGTAACATACGAGATAACACGATGGGTTTCTGTAAGTCTTACCGATGTTAGAGCATCGTGGACATACGTGTCATATCCCGCTCCCTGTACATGCTGGGACGTTTTTGCCTCTTGGGGAACTAAACAGAGAAAACTGGGGGGAGAAATTGGACACTAATACATCAATGATGTATGTGGCAGCGAGAAGAGGAAGTCAAATACACGTTTGCTCTACCTGTTAACAGTTTCGGCTATCTGTGTGTGCGCGCTGGACTTCCTCTCTTCCCTGGACATGGAGAGCAAACGCTCCGAGCCACCGAACTCACTGTCTGTGAAGAACGGATCTTCCTCCATCTCTCTGCCAGTGAAAGAAAGAGAATGATCAGAGTAAGAGATGATAAACAGTTTTATGACTTTTTTTAATGACTTGACTGCTTAGTTTTTTCCCCCCGTCCTCACTCTGACTCTTCCAGGAAATCAGGATCAGGTCCTGGTCTCTCGTCGACGCCCCCTGAACCCGGCAACCTATAGGAGCGAGTCTCGAGGTTCCGCAGCACCAGGTTGGTGAGGATGAGTTTGTCGGGCTTCTTCAGGAGTTCCTCGAACAGCCGTAATGTAGTGACGCTAATCTATGGTTTCACAATAAAAGGAGCGTTAGGACTCGACGGAGAACACGACCGAAAGAAATAACGGGTCAGCGATGGACCCGGAATCATTATCAGACACCTCGTCTGAGATGTGGTCGCAGTGTTTGATGAGATGGTAGCGTAGCATGTGTGTGTGCGGGGGCGTGGCGGTCGGCTGCTCCCGGTGCGCTTCGCCGCCCAGCAGGAAGTGCGCCAGCTCGTGCAGCAGGATGGCGGACTGTGTCTGATGGACGCAGCGTGACAGGAGAGCCGTGTGGACCAGAACGCCAACCTCAGACCTGCACAATCACACACACACACACGGCAAAAAAATATTTCACTTAACATCAAATTCATAACAGAAGTCTGACACTTTCCTTCTAGCTGAAAAAACTAACCGACTGACTGAATATCACTGAATGTCACAATTAGTTAACGTTTACATTTCCTAGGCAAAATCCGCCATCTTGAATCTATTTTTCCCCCAACATACAGTGAAGCTAAAATCCAAATGGCTTCCTAGTCACTATATACGCTCACCACATAGGGTACAACATAATGGCATTGTAGAACTGTAGGTGCAATAGAACATATAAATGTGACGCATAACTATCGCCTCGCTAAGTGAAAATGGACGGACGATTTTTGGTGGAGTTGAAGCATAATCCGAGCTTAAACTCCTGGAGTATTATTCAGTTATTCATTTAAAAGCAAGTTATGTGCACTATTCACATATCAACTCACTACTAACAGGAAATGAAAGTAGTTAGAAAAGGGAGGAATGTAAATGTGGACCTATCTTCGCCAATTCAAGTAGTTTTCGGCAAAAAAAGTACAAAAAACTCCGCGAATTGTATCGTGCATTTTTTTTGGGGGGGGAAAAAAAGCAGCAGCAAAACCAAGCGCAACGATCACAAAAAAAAACTCTGCGAATTTGATGCTAATTTAAAAATTAGCTTAGGTTAAACTGCTCACCTGCTTATCCACAGTAAATCTCTTATCTACATTCACGTAATAAAAAGAAACTGTGCTGTATGGTAGATTAGCTATGTAGAATTATTATTCCTGCAGCCAAAACCAAAACAATTATAGAGAGCTGCAGTAACAACTGAAGAATAAATGACTTAAAATGACATAATAGTCAATATAATGGGAACTTTATCGGATGCGAACATTACCCAGGTGACATGAATGACGCGCAAATTTTCTCTGAGGCGCCTAAACGTTCGCACAGCGCCACAGGTTATTAGACTCACATCTGTAGCAGCTGAGGCTGAACGATTCCAGTAAGCCACTGCTGGTGAAGAGCTCTGGCAAGTTTAACAGCGAGCACCTGAACACAAAGCGAGACCGAGAGAGAGAGGTGACGTGTTTAATGTACGGATGATGAATTTATAATACCTGTAGTACAGTATGATACAAATGATCTTATTTGATTTATTACCTCTGGTGCATCTTTAATGAGCTGGTCGCAGTAGTCGAGCCAGCAGAAGAACCTGTCCACGTGCTCCTGCGCTGGAAACGACTGGGTTTCCTCCACGCTGACCGGGGAGAACTGACTCCTGCTGAAACACGAACACGAAGCATAACATGAAGCAAAGTGAAGATCAGCAGAATTTACAGGAATTGTAACTGTTTTAGGTCCAGGTTTGTAATTTGCATATATTTTTCCAATGCACTGTGTAAGGAATAAAACACTTGGGATCACGCCGTCTCAGGAAACTAATCAACGGTGGCTGGTGTGATGAAGCGGAGTAACTGTTGTCCCATAACAGCTCGTCCTGTTGCGTTTTTATTCCTCTTATACCACAGCAGTTACAATTTTTTTTATCAGTTAAAGAACAACACATCGTGCTTTTATCCGTCTATAGATACGTCTGATGTCCACGAAACAAGTTAGTTCCCGTTCTCACTTACGTTATAGCAGCTATAAACAGTCTTTCCCTCACCTCAGTCGTTCTCCTTCCATAAATGTGAAATAAAAGTCTCCTCGCAGAAAATTTAACCATAACAACAATTACACATGGTTTTTAGATCTCTTTAGGTGCTGTGGACATAATACACGTCCCTGTATAAGTTGTTACTATAGAAACAATAATGTATCAACGATTAACTCATTAACGTCAAAAGAGAAAGAAAATAACGTAAGTATTACAATGCAAGTAACCCGATTCGCAGGCATTCCACAACATCAGTGTAATTATAAACGGATAAAAAGTGTGTACCATTCTTTAGTTAATAAAACATTGTGATATGTTGGCAATAAAACACTCGGGGTGCTAACGGTAACTCTACGTCGTTGATTATTTATCTATAACAGCACATCCCCAAGCATGTTGTTCCATATTCCTTAGATATACTATATAATGTAAAATGAAGTATGTTCTAATCATTATGTTCTAATCATCATCTATTCATTTAGAAATCAACTTTTTTTTGTGCTATTTTGTGTCTTGGAAGCACACCCACACCCACACCCGTCCCTACCTCCACCGTTTGACAGTGTAGCTGTGTATGTCCTCAGGATGGAGTGTGGTGGGGATGGCGCTGTAGAGCTCACACACTCTCTGTGTTAGAAGGTCACACAGTGGAGTTTCCTCTGCCAGAAGCTTGGACGTGTCCTCCTGAGGAATGCTGGTCAGGAGCAGCACGCTCTCCATCGCCCGCAAGGCAACGCGGCTTTTCTGACACACACACACACACATACACACAACATCTCAGTGTGCTCTGATCAACTCTTCATTTATACCGTCTGAGCTCAAATTCTTCACCGAGCTGGAAACACTCAGGGGCTCACCTGGCTTTTCCCATGCTGCACGAGGATCTGGATAAAACCCGGGTCTGGCTGGTTCGAGCTCTTCGTGGAAGGAGAAGCTGAGTTCTCTGGGCTGGATCCTCCACTGGCTCCTTCTGCACCTTCCTCTGACACAGCGCTACATCTCTGAGGCTGGCGTTCTTTATCAGTCTGTGTTGTAAAGGATTTACATTAAATCAGTGTCTCTCTCTTTACAAATAAAAGAACCACAGGAGCAGCAAAGGAATGACTCACCTCCAGGATGTAGTTGAGGACGTACGGGTCTTTCTTCACACGAGAACAAACGGAAAAAAGAAACAGCGACTCCTCCTTCTCCGTGTGCGAGTCAGGGAGCCCACACAGACGAATGAGCTTCTGTAGTGCAACACCAACACGTGAAAAAGCATTAAAAAAAAATGTAATCAGCTAACAGATACAGCATCATTTCCCCATCTGACGCTCACACACGGAGCTGATAATAAGCTGCAGAGTTCAATCAGATATATTAGATATTTAAAAACACAATTTATGCAACAGTCGCTTTCTAATTAAACTAATTATAATCAGGGTATAAAGACTAACAAGTTAAAATGCAGCTCCACTGCAAAAGTTTGGAGGTCCCTCTACAGGGCATTTCCACCAGAGGAACCAGGGCTGATTTTAGTTCCTGCATCGAAGTTCCAGGAACGTTTGCAGTTCTTGCTCCAGAATTATTGGGATAGATCTTGCTGTGGTGAATTTCACTGACTGTCCAAACACAAGCCAATCACCAGTGTGGCATTTTTGAAAAACGCTGTGTTTATTTAACAGGCAAATACTAAAGTGCACACAGACGATAAAGGAGATCAAAACGTCACAAGAGTGCATTTTGTACCTGCTTCTAGTAACAAGTCATTCTTCATGAGATGAAAATGGAAATCAAGAGGAACTGTGTGGTTCATCCAGACTGGCATGGCCTCTGTGCATGTCAGTCCCAATGAAGGAGACGTGGCCTCTGTGCATGTCAGTGCCTGTGAAGGAGGCGTGGCCTCTGTGCATGTCAGTGCCTGTGAAGGAGACGTGGCCTCTGTGCATGTCAGTCCTAGCAAAGAAGGCGTGGCTTTTGTGCATGTCAGTCCTAGCAAAGGAGGCGTGGCCTCTGTGCATGTCAATGCCTGTGAAGGAGACGTGGCCTCTGTGCATGTCAGTCCTAGCAAAGAAGGCGTGGCTTTTGTGCATGTCAGTCCTAGCAAAGGAGGCGTGGCCTCTGTGCATGTCAATGCCTGTGAAGGAGACGTGGCCTCTGTGCATGGCAGTCCTAGTAAAGGAGGCGTGGCTTTTGTGCATGTCAGTCCTAGCAAAGGAGGCGTGGCTTTTGTGCATGTCAGTCCTAGCAAAGGAGGCGTGGCCTCTGTGCATGTCAGTGCCTGTGAAGGAGACGTGGCGTCTGTGCACGTCAGTCCTAGTAAAGGAGGCGTGGCCTCTGTTCATGTCAGTCCCAGTGAATGAGGCATGGCCTCTGTTCATGTCAGTCCTAGCAAAGGAGGCGTGGCCTCTGTTCATGTCAGTGCCTGTGAAGGAGACGTGGCCTCTGTGCATGTCAGTCCTAGCAAAGGAGGCGTGGCTTTTGTGCATGTCAGTCCTAGCAAAGGAGGCATGGCCTCTGTGCATGTCAGTGCCTGTGAAGGAGACGTGGCCTCTGTTCATGTCAGTCCCAGTGAAGGAGGTGTGGCCTCTGTGCAATGAAGGATTGTATGTCAGACCTCATATCTCAAGACCTCAAACTTTTTGCATTAGGCAGTGCTGCATCAACACATCTCTAACTTGCATTGTTCTGACCCGTTGGACTTTTACATTTCATAAGCTGGTTTATTTATCTTCTATCAAATCATCTGGGAAAGAGAGCTTCACACTTTCATACTCACCAACTCACACTGTAAATTCTCTTCACTATCACAGAACACTGTTAGTGAATATTAGCGCTAATCATGTCGGTATATGGACATCTCTCACCTGTACAGGTCGATACACGTTAATCACATGCAGCATGGGCTTCTGGATCTGTGCCAGGAGTTTGGTGAAAAACAGCAGGACCTGCTGGCTCATTCCAGGAGGATACTGTACAAAAAAAACAAGGGAGATGTTTACTTTGAAGAACAAAGACAAAGATCAGGCTTGCATGGTCTGATGTACACATGCATGTGTGTGTGTGTGTGTGTGTGTGTGTATACCTGTGCCTTTCCCAGCGTGCACAGTGTCTCTAGCAGTTTGTGTTGGAGCAGGTACTCCATGCATGGCCCTGTCTCCTCCACATCCTGCTGTTTCTCCTCAAACACCAGGATGTCCAGCATCTGCTTCAGTCTCCATGGGATGTCCGTTTGCTTCACCGGCTGCGCCTCATCTATACAACATTAAAAAAAACAAAAAAACAAAAACAAAGGACCAACTCGATCAGTGTGTTCTTTCAAAGGGAAGGTCAAAGGTAAAGGTGTTTAACGATGGTCAGATAATACGTAACCGTGATTTATACCACTGCGCTGTTGAATTCTCAGATCCGATTGCCGTTTCTATGGTGACGATTCGTTATAGACTTCAATGCCCGACAATAAACGCATAATAAACACATTTTAAAGAAAACTGTTCTTAATTAACCAAGATGTATAATCTGTGATATGGTGAAGTTTTCGGTGCGGAGACGGTTATTTAACATTAAATCAACAGGAGTTATTTAACATTAATGGAAGGAGTCTCCAGTGTCAGCGCGCATCGGGACACTTTTGTATTTAAATTCCCTCTTTATCCCGAGTGCTTCCTGGTGTTCTCTCTCCAACCTCACCTGTAGTTTCAATGTAGTAGTTGGTTATTCCTTTCCAATGATCGACGAAAGAGTCGAGCAGATTTACTGAAGGCTCTCTCTGAAACAAGACCAAAAAAAAAAAAGTCGTTGAATTCTCAATCCGGATTGGTCAGAAGGTGTTGATTAATTCTCTATGACAGCAGCTCTGACAATAGTAGCAGTTGTAAGTTCATATTAATGCTCTCGTTCTAAAACGTTATTGTTTCTGTAGTAACAGCTCCACATAAATTATAACCTAAACGACTACTAAAACATGCTGTTAATTAAGAAAGCAAAACATATAATTGAAGGAGTCTCCAGTGTCAGAGCTCTGTAACAGCTGGTAAGTTTTCCACAACAGGAATGTCTTTAGGACAGGAGACTGTGCTGTTCCGTTTCTCGGAAACATGACAAGCTGCGTTTACTATTAATAGTAATAGTACTATTAGGCCTACTATTTCCACTTGTAGTACTACTACTATTACTGCCACTACTATTTCTACCACACTAAGTACTACTAATATTACTACCACTACTATTACTTCTACCGCCACCACTACTACTTCTACTACTACCACCACCATTAATTACTACTACTATTACAACTACTTACAATACTTCTACTACCGCTTCTAGCACTAGTACTAACACTACTATTACTACTACCACCACCACCAATAATTACTACTAGTATTACTACTACTTTAATTACTACAACTGCTACTATTACTGCTACCACCACTACTACTATTACTACCACTTCTAGTACTAGTACTAATACTACTACTTTTAGTACAACTTCTAGTACTACTACTACTGCCGCTACTATTACTACTACCACCACCGATAATTACTACTAGTATTACTACTACTTCTAGTACTTAAACTGCTACTATTACTGCTACCACCACTACTACTATTACTACCACTCTACTATTACTAATACTTCTCGTACTACTACTAATACTACTACTTTTAGTACAACTTCTAGTACTACTACCGCTACTATTACTACTACCACTAGTGCTACCACTACTATGTATTGTACTACTACTGCTGCTATTAGTACTACTATTATACTACTTTTAGCGCTACTATTAATATTACTATTAGTACTACTACTGCTATTAATACTACTACTTTTATTAAACATAAGTTGCTCTGGATAAGGGCATCTGCTAAATGTCATAAATGTGAATTTATACTATTACTGCTCCTAGTACTATTATTAATACTGCTGCTACTATTATTTCTATTAATACTATTTCTAATACTACTTCTATTACTATTACTACCACTACTACTATGGCTATTAGTACTGATACTATTACTACTTCTATTCTTACTAGTTACTGGAACTAACTTATTTTGCAAATGTTCCAGGACACTGAACATCAACTATAAACTGATTTAAAAAGGAAAGTATGACGAAAGTATGACGTGTCGTTCTTTAATTAATACAGAACTGGAATCACTGGCAAATTGCTGTGGTGTAAGAGGAATAAAACACTGCTGCTGTTGGAAAACAACCATGTTCCAGGATGGTAACTGTACTGATGCTTCACACTGTTGATTATTTATCGACAACCGCACGACACGGAGTGTGTTTCAACCGGATTTATGAACAGGGAAGGATTACAATCATGAGTTACAACACAAGCTTAGACGTTGAGGGAAGGAAGGGGCACTTGTGGTGTTGGGGTATTTCAGTATTTGAGTGTCTTTGCCCTGCAGCGTTCAGACTTGTAGGACCTGATTAAACTCGCAGGAAGATCTTGAACACATGTCCTCGTGCTGATTAGCAGAGTTTATATGCGCGCACGCAGTGAAGACAAAACAAAACCTACTTTGCTACATTACTGACTTTAACGTCTTACGAAGCTAGTTAACCAGCTGCGTTGGCTAAAATGCCACCTAGCTAGCAAGCTAGCAATACAATACACAACATTTAAACCTTTTCTTTTCTTTTCTTTTTTTTTTTTAAGGATTACACAACACGACAACTCGATCCTGTTCCTTTTCTATATCTTGTCGATCATTTATCTGGCTTGTTAAACTTGTCAAGCTTGTTCTTTACACACCTCTCACGGTTAATCAGCTACCAGCTAACATGCTAACCTCCAAAAGATCAAAACTTAAGACTATATTATATAACTTACTGTTTCCAGGGCCTGCTGGAAAAGAGTCGTTAATTTATTAAACATATCCATAGTAGGATTTTTTTTGTTGTTGTTGTTGTTGTTTACAAATGTCTCTAATCACAAAAATATGACGAGTCTCACATTATAACTTTTGTCTGGAGCTAAGCTGAGCTTAGCCAGTTTGTTTGGACCCATTTCCTTCAACACGTCAGTCAGCTTTTCAACTGGTCGGTGGCCGAATCTCAAATGTCGCGACCCTCACTACCGCTGTGCACTACACAGGGCACGAGCGCACCGGATTATACGCGCTGTGTAGTGCACTATGCGTTTGATAAATAGCCATTTGGGATGAATCTTATTTCTCTGCCGTGTTGTCTGGAAGGGGCGTCCTCTCTCCGTGCAGCCGGGATAAAGTTACAGCAGATAAAAGTCCAAATTAAATAAATAATTAAACAAATGTTTCGTGTGGATATTAAGAGTTTTGTCAAAAGTGTAAAAACAATTCACTGAAAACTCAAATTCAGTATAATTAATAGAGGTTTGATTACAATATAATGCAAAAAAAATCCTTTAAATAAAAACAAAATAGATAAATACACAATATAAAAACAGTTAAATAAATTATCCCGGTTCTTTAAAATACTAAAATACTACTAATACTACAACAACAACTAATACTACTATTACTATCACTAATACTACTACTGCCACTGCTACTACTACTACTACTACTACTACTACTACTACTACTACTACTAATAATAATAATAATAATAATAATAATAATAATAATAACATTGCTACTACCACTAATACTACTACTACTACTACTATTACTATTACTACTACTACTACTACTAATAATAATAATAATAATATTGCTACTACCACTATTACCACCACTACTACTACTATTACTGTTACTACTACCACCACTATTACTACTACTGCCACTACTACTACTGCCACTACTACTACTACTACTAATATTGCTACTACCACTACTACTACTACTACTACTACTACTAATATTGCTACTACCACTACTACTACTACTACTAATATTGCTACTACTACTACTACTAATATTGCTACTACTACTACTACTACTACTAATAATAATAATAATAATATTGCTACTACCACTACTACTACTACTACTACCACTACTACTACTACTACTACTATTACTACTACTACTACTACTAATATTGCTACTACCACTACTACTACCACTACTACTACTACTACTACTATTACTACTACTACTACTACTAATATTGCTACTACCACTACTACTACCACTACTACTACTACTACTACTACTATTAATATTGCTACTACCACTACTACTACTACTATTACTACTACTACTACTACTAATATTGCTACTACCACTACTACTACCACTTCTACCAAACTAGTAGTAATATTATTACTACTACTGCCTCTGCTACCACCACCACCACCACCACTACTACTACTCTTGCTACCACTATTACTACTACTGATATTGCTACTACTATTACCACCACTACTGCTAATACTACTACCACTAACATTACTACTGCCACTACTATTACTACTATTGCCACTATTACTACTAATACTGCCAACAAAAAAAGAATTACTTTTTACAACAAAACAATTATTTACTTTCTAATTCAAAAATAAAATTATGTTTTATATTCTAAAAATGTGCTTCACACTGATTCCTTTTCTGAAGCAGTGTAACAAGCACATATCAGAGACATATTTGTTTAATCTATAATCTAATAATTTCGCATTTCGAATGAATCTGCTATATAACAGTCTTGACGTCTATCAGTTACTAAATATATTAATGTGCTGTTTATGTGGACCAATTTACAATTTATTTGACTTAAGCTTCTGAAATCTATATCTACCTTCATACCGCATATACCGTACACTCCGACGGTGTGTGATATATACTCCAGTAAAACTACCAAGCACCAACATGAGAGTGTGTGGAATTTGCATTCTCGTAGATGCACAGTGTGGCAAATTAAAATATCTCTGATCAGTGAGTCGAAATGTAACCATCTGGAGCTCGTCAACAAGATCACATTTACATTTCCGGTGCAGTTATTCATGTGGACGTTTCAAAGGTCTGGCATGGTTGAAATATTTGCCAGGAAATGGGCTCATGGGCATCCTGCATGGTGAGGAGGATGATGAGGGAAAACGTTCAAGAATGGCAGAGTTTAGGTGTTTTGAACATTTTGGCCATTTATTGGCAAATAGGGAATGTAAAAGATGAAAAGCCTCCAAATCTAGTGTGAAATTTAGCAGTGGGTCAGTGATGCCTTGCGGCTGTTGTTGTCGTCCTCTTGTAAGATCTAATAACATCATGGATTCTGCTAAGTACAAGAAAGAGAAAAAAAAAAGGTTGCCTCTGCCAGGAGGTTAAGGCCTGGTCATATATGGAACTTCAAGACAGTGAGCCCAAACTTACACCTAAAACCATGTTTACAGGACCCAGATCAATGTTTTTTCACTGACCATTAGGGTTTCTAGATTTGAACCATGTTGCACAAACCTGAGAATATAAACTATCTTAAAATAACTTTCTGCATGTAGATCTTCTACAAGCGTCTCCCGTCTTCTTCCGAAAAACAAGGCTCGGTACCACTGTGATGTCCAGGACAGTCGTCATGAATTGTTAGGGTGCCAGTAATGATGAAACCAGCATTTTGCAACAAAAGAGTCAACTATACAGTGTCCCAATAAGAAAGCTCAACATTTTCATAAAGGGTGCCAATAATTATGCAGCTGGCTGTAGGATTATATGTTGCCAGTCTCTGTGATTTTTTTTTTTTTTTTGTACCACTTCTAATATAATGTAACAAAAAATAACATATAATGTAACATATTTATTGAAATTACTTGAAATTTATTGAAATTACTGAATTTTAATGTAAAAATTCAGTACAGTCATTTGTGGAGTCAGCTAATGGAGCGGCTAATGGAGCTAATTTTGCTTTACAGAATAGCAAGCCTGAGGCAAACGTCTCTGATTTATTTCATCTGACACACCCTTGCTTACAAGAGCACCCATTAAACTGCAATGCTATTAAACTGTAATGCATCTGAAAAAAATGTTTTTGAAATCGGCTTAACTCGATGGAGTTTACTTAGAAAGGAGGGGGGAAAAAAATCACATTTCTTCACATGCTCTTTTCCAGAAAATGCTGTCATATAATTTGTTTTGTGCATTGATACTTTGGGGTTTCTCATCTTACCCCGTCGCTCCATAAATAGAACGGATCGGTGTACTGTACCTCGTGCTCATGTGATCTACTGTATAATGGTATTTTTGTTTCGCAGTGCAACCCTGTCAGGGAGTAATGAGAAGAAATTCGGTAGAAATCCAAACAGCACTTATGAGAACATACTTTTTGCGTTAGGTGACACTTCGGCAGACTTCAACAGGTCAATGGCTGTCCAAAGAAATGGCCAAATGCTCAATAAAACTATCCCAAAACCTCCAAACCATCTGAGATTCCAAAATCAGTAACACCATGCAATGCATGATACCACAGTGTGGTCGAATTCTGGATTCTGACTGGTCAGAAGGTGTTGATTCATTTTTTATAACTTCAAAAGCGAGTAAAAAGAAAGAGACGCTGGTGAGGAAACGACTGTCTATAGCTGCTGAAGCATAAGTGTTAATAGGAAGTGACTTGTCTTGCGTACATCCTACTGCATTAAGTGGATAAAAAAAAAAAGGAATGACAGGTTGTTCTTTAATTGATAAAACATTGCAGTTGTTGGAATATTGCTGTGGTATAAGAGGAATAAAACACTTAGCATTAGCAGTAAAACAGAAAAAACAATGGGGGGGGTTGATGCAATTAACACTGAAAGGGCCTGGAGTTCAAACTCACAGCCTTCCAGAGAATTTAACTTATTAAGCAGTTATTCATCCTAAATTATATTATTAACTTAATACTATGGATTATTTCAGTAACTACAGTGAAAGGTACATCGTTGGAAGGATGATTGGGACATTAGATTTACAATTCTGCATGTAAAGTAATTTTAAAAGCAGGTGAAATCACAAAAAAAACGACGTCCGTGTTTCAAATAATAATTACCCATTGATAAAAACCTAAACGTTATTCAAAACGTAATAAAATACCCCAAATACAGTAATGAGATTTTACCTTCCATTGTAATCGACAAAATGCTTCAGAAAATGAAAGTCTCATTCAAAAATGAACAGTATTATGTTTGCATTTATGTTCGAATCCATTTCACATCCCATTCTTTCCATGAGTCGTCCATTTTAGGTTACGGAGATAGTCTTAAAAAAGTCGTCCTTTTTAAATGTACATTTTAATGTCCCGCTCAACCGTGAACACATTCGTCATTATTAAAGGGCGTCTGCCAAATGCCGTAAATGTAAATGTAAATGTAAATATTTGGAGTATTCCAATAATATCAGTCATGAGTTCAACAGGAAGTTGCATCATCCGAATATCCTGATCATGGGAAGAAGAAAAATTTGTCTCATTCTTTTTTCTTTATTTTCATTGCTGTTATGATAGTGACTGATGAACAGTGTAGAGTATAACGCGTCACTTAGTAACGAGTTACTGTAATTAAATTATTTTTCCCCTGAAAAAAGTCAAATAAGGGATTACTCTTCATTTTTAAGTCGTTTAATTACAGTTACTTAGGATGTACTTGCATTACATACTATATAGACTTATAACAATATTGAATTTAAAATCAAAAGTTATCATCTGAAGATATGTTTGCTAATTTAACTCCTTTAAATGCGTTAGCTGTCGGCTAGATGGTGTGAAGTTGCTCAGGTTCAAGGATGTCAGCGGAAACGAGTGGCTGTTTTGCTACATGGAGATATTCCACTTCTTCATCGTTTTTGACACATATAGACGATTAAATGTAAGTTATGTCCTGGGGAAAGACACTATCGGTCTCTCTCCGAAGTACAACCCCAGTTCCAAAATAGTTGGGACAGGGCCGTGTTTACCGCTGTGTAGCATCCCCTCTTCTTTTAACAACAGTCCGTACACGGCTGGCAACTGAGGAGACCAGTTCTGGAGTTTTGGGAGAGGAATGTTGTCCCATTCGTGTCTGATTCAGGATTCTAGCTGGCCAACAGTCCTGGGTCTTCTTTGTCGTATTTTTCGTTTCGTGATGCGCCAAATATTTTCAATTGGTGAAAGGTCTGGACTGCAGGCAGGCCAGTTCAGCGCCCGGACTCTTCTACTACGAAGCCGTGCTGTTGTAATAGATGCGGTATGTGGTTTAGCATTGTGTTGCTGAAAAATGCGAGGCCTTCCCCGAAAAAGACGTCGTCTGGATAGAAGCACATGTTGCACTAAAACCTGTATATACCTTTCAGCATTGATGGTGCCTTTCCAGATGTGCAAGCTGCCCATTCCATAGGCACTAATGCACCCCCATACCATCAGAGGTGCAGGCTTTTGAACTGAGCGCTGATTAAAAGCCTGATGGTCCCTCTCCTCTTTAGTCCAGAGGACGCGACGTCCGTGGTTTCCAAAAAGAATTTCACATTTCGATTCGTCTGACCACAGAACAGTTTTCCACCTTGCCTCAGTCCATTTTAAATGAGCTTCGGGACAGAGAAGACGGCGACGATGGAACCGGAAGTGCTCGAATGCAAAACCCTGTTACTCTTTTAAAAGCAAAATGCAACCTGAGATCACATTTTCCGAAAGATCAAACAAACTTCATGTTGTTCTTGCGTTTTGAACCGTCATTCAATTATAAACGCTGCTGGAGTGTCCGTATTGTGTCTTAAAACATCCTTAAAGGGTTAACGGCTGAACTCCAGCTGCAAAGTCAACTAAAAAACACAGCAGAGCCCGTTTCGTCTCCAGGCAAAAAAAAAAAATGACTGCAATGATAAGATAAAAAAAATAAAAAAAAGATGAGCAGGATTGTGACAGCGACAGGCAGGTCACGTCGCTGATACCGGGCATGAAACATTGAAACATCGTCGGCATGATTCTGAGATATTGGTGCCTGCTAAAAATAGACACAGAATGGTTTTGCGCAGTGGGTTATGTAGGGCAAAGCCTCGTATGAACCCTCTGATAAAAGCTGAGCACCAGCACGAGCTCTGTGGGAAAAAAGGGGAATCTGTAATTCCTAATTAATCTTTAAAATCCACGACGTTTATTCACAACTTTTAGGCCCCAAATGCCGAACTGCGTAGGTAGAATCCATCATTTAAAAACTCTTGATGTCTTCTTTATGTTTGTGAGTATGTATAGCGTTGTCATGTGACCAAACCTGATAGTCTGTTGCCTTAATGTGCATCTTAATCTTAGACTTATAATACATAGATTTAAAAATAAATAAATAACTAAATAAATCTTGCTATTCTTTAACAAAGAAAAATGTGTGACAGTTGATAGGTTTATGGAAGGAGTCTCCAGTGTCAGAGCTTTGTAACAGTTAGTAAGCTTTGTTAAAAAGTGTTATCATTTTGTTTAAATATCTTATTTTTTTTAAATTTAGTGCTGCCCTTCAGAAGCTACATAAGATATTTACATGTTTCCCCAGAAGACAAAATAACAACAATTTTCACCGATCATCCTGTTCAAAAGTTTACACCCCCCTGCCTCTTAATGTATCGTGTCGCCTTCTTGAGGATCAGTGAATGTTCGCACCTTTTGTAATGGTCGTGTACGAGTCCCTCAGTTGTCCTCAGTGTGAAAAGATGGATCTCAACATCATATAGCCGCTGTTGGAAAGGGGTCAAATATGCAGAAGATGCTGGAAAAGCAAAGAATGTGCAGGACCTGGAGGATTTTTCTGAAGAACAGTGGGCAGTTTAACTGCTCAGGACAAACAAGGGACTCATGAACAACGATCACAAAACATAAACACAGTCGTTGATCGTCCAGGTAACGACACACAGGATTAAGTATCAAACGTATGTAAACCTTTGAACTGGTTCATTTGTGTAAATTGAGTTATTATTGTGTCTCGTGGACTATATGTAAACATCTGTTATGTGAAATAGCTT
>CM042549.1:2867500-2942500 GCA_023630585.1 Cranoglanis bouderius
CCTTCATGTGGCAAGCCACTAGCGTAGCCGCTGGTATACCCAAACCACTTCCATTTGCAGCTGGTGTGGTGGACGAAAAATCTATTCATTGATTATTTAGCGATTACTGTTTTGTCGTTGTACGTCGTCCACAAACACATCAGTCTTGGCCGAAACTGACAACCCGTAAAAAGACTCCCCAGCTTATTGTGTAGTCAATACGTCAATTTGTAGATACTGATAAAGAAAAGCGATTGGGTTAGCCGAGTGCATTTTACTATGGACTGACCTAGCGACCTGTCATTTTTGCCATGAGGTTCGTGAAAGGCTAAAACCAATTCACAAGCACAATTTGTTGTGCGCTTTTGTGTTGTCATATAGTGCTTCTCTAAAGGAAAAAACTAAATGTAGATTTCTGGCTACGCTATTGCACCAAAAGTCGCTCTCTTTTTCAAAGTACTCCAAAATCATGCTAATGGTGGGTGGACCTTTTGCCTTAATCAGCTTTTAAACCAAGAACACCCAGATGGATGGACAGATGGATGGATAGATGAATGGATAGATATATAGTTTAAAATATTTTGACTTATTTGCCCAATGTAGTATGCCAAGCCCATAAAACATTTTTTTTGTATCTGCCTGTCCTACCCTATTAGGGTTCTTTAAGGGTCCACTGGATAAATAAGGATTAATACCTTATTTTTTAAAAAGTGTTCTACTTGAAACCCTGATTGGGAAACTCTGTTGTACAGTGTTTTGAGTGTTCCCCCAGAGGGGCAATCGAAGAACCCTTAAGTGTTCTACATTTTCTAAGAAAATGAGTATTAATTATCTCAAGATTTATTCTCCGCACAGTGACCTGTAAACTAGCTAACATTTAAGGCATTTGGCAGATGCCTTTATCCAGAGCAACTTACATTTATATAGCTGAGCAATTGAGGATTAAGGGCCTTGCTCAAGGGCCCAACAGAGGTAGCTTGGCAGTGCTGGGATTTGAACTCATGACCTTCCAACCAGTAGCCCAACATCTTAACCACTGAGCTACCACTGTCCACATGTTGCTAGTTAGCAGACTACAGAAAACGGCATAGTTAGCAATTTACCTCAGCAAGCAGTTAACTTAAACAGTAGCAAGCTACGCTTGCCTTAAGTTTACTCACAAACTTGTAACAAAAATGCACAAAAATCCAGATGTTGGAGTGTTGAATCTGCTAGCAGTGAGAAACACACGACTGTAGTGTAGCTAGCTAGCTAGCTATATTATAGCTAGCTAGTTCTATATTTCATAAGAAGAGCGAAGCTTAAATGTGAACATACCGTACAAAACAAACCTCTGTAGTGGCTCAAAATGACTGTAGCTGTAAATTCAATTGTCTCTTTTCAGGAAGGACACAACCAACTCCATATTTATTTACTACACCTCTTAATAAGAAGACTATCAGCCTGGCTGTCCTTTTAATTATGCAGAAACTAATCACGGCCTGTCTAAAAAACACAGCATTTTTAGAACATGCGTGTGAGAGCAAGACAAGTACAGGCAGGATTAGCAAGACAGGGACAGGTTATATTTAGAAATGATTTATTCTGGGTGTTTTTTTTTTTTTTTTTTTTTTTTTGTTGTTGTTGTTGTTGTTTCTTTAGAGGTTCACCGGGAGGGTTTGCGCTTGGAGTGCTAGAGGCAGTGAGTCTCCGGAGAAGTTTAATTGGCGACTGGCATTCAGCAAGGAGACTGGAAGAGGAAGGAATTCGCTTGGCTGAGGCAGCGTGCTCATTAGAGCTGAAATAAAGGGCAGTGGGATGGTATGGGAGAGGACATGTCATACCTGCATGGACTAGCACTGCCATGATCAGCATGATTATACACAGGACTATACATTGCCTCACACAGCAGTCACATTGCACATTCCTGTTACACTGGAGTACATTTGTCTACGTGGATCCGCTTGGAGAATCATCATTTGGGTTAGCATACTAAAGGCACTCCATTAAGGGAGGTTTCGAGGCAAGATTCAATTAATGGAATAAATTAGAGCCTCTCCAGCAGAAGAAAAAAAGGTGTGGTTATCTTAGAGAACCTTCTGGATGGTATTTAGATACCTGCTGGTTATTTGCTATTAGTCATAAAAGGAGGCTACAACAATAGGGTCCCTTCTAACTAACTAACTTTATTATTCAGTACATTTTCACTTTGTTTAAGTAAGGAATCAATTCACATCAGGGTGTGCTGTTATAGGACAGTGGAGTTACGGCAAGAAGTAGAAGTGGACTGATAAAATGTGCAATTCTGAATGGTATTTTTTATTAAATCCACCGATGCCGGTTTGGTCATCGGTTGTCATTTGAGTTATGACTGATTGGTAATAAGCTAAAAGAATCCATTTAAAATAAATCTATGAGACATCGTATGTGTTGTAACCCAGGTGATCCAGGGAATGACCTTCAATTATATTAAACGAGCTTCTGCTAACATCGCGACTCGCTGGAATGATCTGAAAATTAATCAGTGCCACTGGTAATTTCTCATGCTCAGTTTAGACACCTAGAGTGGTTTAGCTAACTTTTCAAGTGTTGAAGTATGTAGGCAGAGAGTAGATTCAACACATAAAAATTGCCTGATGAAAATGCCAGTGTGAAAGGAAGTGGGAATGTGAAAAAGGGAAATAGCTTCCAACAGCGTTTTTTTTTTTTTTAAACTAGGTCAAAGTCCTTGTAGTAGGTCTGTCCACTTGGTCTTGCCATCTTGGCAATGCTTGTAGGAAATTATTTTCAGTCATACAAGATCAGGATTCTATCTAGTTAAATGGGGAAAGTGTCATAAACCAGAAATGACAGTATGACATCTTGACTATGGATCTGAAATAGCAAATTCTGTTAAAGTCGGACAAAAAAATATCATATGTAACATATGGTCTTCAGCTTTCCTGTTTCTTTATTACAAACGGAGGAAAGCATTTGATGGCCGTCTCAATATCCTCCTGATATTATATTATATTAGTCACAGCTGTTAGCTAACTTGCTATCTAGCTAGCTGATCTGTTCACTGTTTTGGTTCCTGCTTTTGTATTTGTTTTCCTTAGTGTGTTCACCTGTTCCTTGTATCCCTTTGATTTTTTTTTTTGTTCCCTGGTTTCCCTTAATAAATATAATGTTAAGTATGTGATACTTTTGATGCAGAACCTGTGTGCTATGCAAGCTGAGGTTTTTATGGTATGTTTTTATGGTATGTTTTGACAGATCTTACGATAAATCTTACGATGCAACTCAAGACTGATACTGTTAGCAAGTGGTAGCAAGTTTACTAGCAGTTTACTATGTGATTCGCTACGTTAATCTAAGTGATAATACGTTACAGCATTTCTGATGTCAGGAGGACGTTGGGGTGTTTGCCGTTTGTAAAAATGCTCATATCTTGGGAATGTTATGAGACTTTTTAGGTTTCCTAATCAGTTTGTACACAAACTGAAAAGTAAGTTGTGTTTTTGTGCTCAAGCTAGCGCACACTTCATTAGCACCCTAATACTGCTTGTGTCACACCACTTAATGATATTTGGGACGTTCTCTAGGTGGAATAACACGCATGTGATCGTTTGTAGGAGCTTTTAGGAAATGATCGTATGTTTACGTGTAGATTCTTCTACACATGTCTTTATTAATGAGGTCCCTGCTATTTTTCTACTGTCCTTGAAGTAAAGTTGGACGAACTTAACACATGAATAATCACGTGATCCTGATGTGAAGTTTACACGTATATTTGCACACATTTTGGTTTTGTTTGTTTACTTATAGAGGACTTTTCACATGTAGGTCGTGTTTTTAAAAAAATATTATTATTTATTATATATAATAACTCACATTATATATTATTCACATGATGTCATGTGTTTACTTGAATTGACACGTGAAATTTCAGGGGTAACCTGGTGTAAACGTGTTATATATATGTCGTTTTTCGATCTAGAGAAGTTACTAGAACATTTTAAACGTTAATTGTCCTGTTCTGATAGTTTTAATAGTTTAAAACGATATGTTCGGAGGGACTTTGAGGAGGGAAAAAAAGGCTAAATTGGCTACAACACAGCGTTATCTCTCTCCCTCGCGCACGGTTCTCTCTCTATCTCTCTGTTTTCCATCTGTGTGTGTGTGTGTGTGAGAGAGAGAGAGAGAGAGAGAGAGAGATAAGGGAGAACTCGTCTCTCCATATCACAGACTCGACGGAGGAACTGTTTATCCCGCTGCACCTGAGGAGTCTGTATTTTACCACAGAAATGCAGGTGAGCGACTCGTTATTTATTTTTCCTTTCCTGTGAGAATCAAATGACAACATTTAAACTACTATCTAATCTCGTTATATACAGTTTTATGAATTCTAATAACGACTAGTCCCTGGTTACGGGTGACTTGTCGCTAAGTGACGTCCTTAACCGACCCTCTGAAGTGTCGCGCGCGGGATTTTTTTTAAAATTTTTTTTTTAAACGGTCGTTAAAAAACAAACAAAAACGCACGAGGTGCTGAAATGTGCCCGCGCAAGGGTTATAATGGGCCGCGCGCGCGGGCTGCAGTCTTCTTCCAATACTATTCCAGTTTTGTCCCGGGATAACCAGGGAACCCTGACAGGAATTTAGATTGAAATTGTCGACTGAATTTATCCTCGTTTGGTCACTATAGCGACAAATTATGGCTCGTCAGATCCGCCGAGTCTCTAACACGAATGGTTTCATCTTATTATATGCTAAACTATTTTTAAGAAATAGTTTAGAACACTTCATGTGAATTGAGTACATGAAGTTTACAGAAAGGGTCTAATCAAGGCTGGGTAGATTAATGAGAAAAAAAACATGGTCCACATTACACTACTAAAGGTGTAATTACTAGGCTAATATAAGCTTTTAAATGACTTTTAATACGTCGTGTAGGCTAATCTGATTCATTCTTGACTACTACTGGTTCTCTTATTTCATATTCCATACGCTTCATACACGGTTTAGAATGATACTGTAATGTTAGTGAGGTACAGAAATGTTTCCACTTGACCTGTAATAATAACAACACATATCAAAGATACCTTAGAAAGACATGTGGTTTCCAATCATACAATGCAATGGACCTGGCGAGTTTCAAGCTTCAATTCAGGCTTCATTATACCAACACAAAGGGTTCTTCAAAGGTTCTTGAAGGGTTTAATGGATAATTATGGGTTCTTAACTTATTGGAAAGGTTCTACGTCTGATAGGAAAGCACTCTGTTGTAGGATTCTGCATATAACCTATGAGTTCTTAAGAGCTCCCACAGAGGAACAAGCAGAGCGTGCTTAAGCTAATTTTGTCCTGGACATTATGCTGCATTTAACGTAACGCAAAAGTAAGTACTCTGAACTTGGAATTATTATTGTAATTCCAAGTAAAATTATGTTTTTTAAAAAAAAGCGGACTGTTAGTCCACGGTCAGTGTTCTAGGTTTAACTGAAGTAAAGTTGACTCGTCGAGAAGTCATGCAGAGTGTTCTGGTCAGTTCTGGAGGAGAGGGAGTAATCTGTGGACAAAATAAATTATTTGTGACTAAGACTATATTTCTGCCAAGAAATGATGGGTGTGGTCACAGAATATCCGCTGTATTTATACCAACTATACATCTAATCATTAATATGTTGAAGCTTTCTGTAAGGAGACGTTTTCGCATTCGTGGAAGGAGTCTCCAGTGTCAGCGCTTCAGGATAGACGTTTTTTCTGTTACAAGTTTTTTTTTGTCTTATTAACTTGCTGATTTGGGAAACGACTGTTTGTATAGCTGCGATAATGTTTTGTGGGCATTCCACAACATTGAATGTTATACTATATTTGGATAAAAAGTACAACGTGTCATCCTGTCAGAAATTAAAAAAAAAAAGTCTTAATGTTTACAAGCTGTCGTGGTAATCAGAGGAACTAAACACTTTGGGATGTGCTGTTATTGGAAAATAATCAGCGCTGGGGTGGGAAAAATAATTCCACTTTATGACATCACCTCATTGATGATTATTTTCCTATAACTGCCAATCACCAAATATCACCAAGTGTTTTATTCCATACTATCAGGGACTATCCATGCTATACAACATAGGAGATTTTGCAGTTTGACTAATATACGTCTGTGTGTTTGTGTGTGTTTGTGTGTGTGTGTGTGACTTTTGTGTCAATCAGCTGATGCGTTTTGGACTTGATGGGAAGAGCAAGAGATATTTGATCTTAGCTGTGGATCAGTTTCCTGGATTAAACCCCGTCTTTGCTTTTTGAGAACAGAGTGCTCTCTCTTTCAATGCACTGTTATACATTTCATTGAGGGTTGATTGAATATGAATATTTGATGTGCTTTTCCCATAAGTAAGCTTTGCCTACCTTCCGCGATTAAAAAAATCTTTCGTTTTTTGGGGTTGTAGAACACATAAGGTGATGTACAAAGCTCTGTCAGCGTGGGGAATTTTTGATTCAAATCCCAGATCGTGAGCGCTGCTATGATGCTCGTCTAAAAGCCACCAATAGGAAGACGGCATAGGATTACGCAAAATCCACGGGACAGCTACAAATTCACTAGTGGCGATCATGAAACGTAAACGTAAACATGCTAATAGACGGGACGTTCGTGTTTATGTGAGCCCATTTTCTGCATGAGCCGATTTCTGGATCGCACTGATTGATGATGTAACCAGAACGTAGTAATTTTCTTTAATCACAGGTCTATCGTTAGAGGATCTTCACTGTGTAATCTGACACGGAGAACACAGGTTGTCTTAAATAATTCAGCAAAGATTTGTTTAGGATCGTGTACAGCGTGATAAGTAATCATCTTAAAAGACCACTGAAATCTCACAGTCTAAGACATTAAGGAACAGAAGCAATAATACAACTCGACCTGGTGATGCATTTTTGATTCGTTCTGGAGGGGATTTGTAAAAGATATGATTACTCTGCAGTTATGGGTGAATTTGACAGTAGAACTCTGTGATCATTTAACTTCAGAACGTAACACAGTGTACTTGTAGTTTGACCTGCCATTAGATGGTGACATTCAAGCCGCTGATTATCAAACGGTCCCGTGGTCTTTAAGCCAGAGATGTAAACAAGGTCGTGGAATTGAGGATTTTTTTCTGCCTGATTATGGAAACCAAATACCAGCCTTCCAAGCATTCAGTCCATATAGAGCAGTGTCATTCAGTAAGGTAATTCAGCACACACACACACACACACACACACACACACACACACACAAACATATACATGGCCGTCTGGACCATGAAAAGAGACTGCGGGATGGACATGATGAATAATTTGGGGTTGATGTAACCCACACTATTGATAAGGAAAAGAGGGAGGAGGGAGAGGATGGATGAAAAGACGTACATTAATTATGAATAACGAACAAACCCACATCAGCTCTCGCTTTACATGTACCAGCGTCACACTTTTTCATTTCAGAAAGTTGCTGCTCTCCCAAAGGCTCATAAAACCCCAACTTTGCCTTGCTTTATTGTCAGAAACAATTTAAGCGTTCAGTTTAAATACTCCTGGGTTTTTTTAAAAAAAGGGATTTCTCTTCTGTATCGGTGTCTTTAATCACCCCTCCTGACTGAGTTGTGGCATCAAACCTCAAGAGTGACCTTGACATCATAATGGAAGGGTTATATAGTTAATTATACCACAGCCCTATTGAATTCTCGATCCTGATTGGTCAGGAGGTGTGGGTTCATTTGGCATAGGCTCTGACTATAAGCTGCAAATCACAGGTTTATATTAATGCACTTTTAATAGAAAAAAGAGAGGAACGACTGTTTAAAATAAGCGATGACTCATTTCGCAGACAGTAACTGTAACAATAAACGGATAAAAAGTACGAGTTTAATAAATAGCTTGAGCAGCAGAATCAAATATTTATTCTACAGCGATTTTTATATGTCTAATATGCTGGACATGTATCTGTTCATTCGGTTTCGGCTAGTAAATGCGTAATGATGCTGAACGTTTTGACGTATCGAACGTGCCTTGCTCCTGTTGCTGATGTCTCGCTCAAACATCTCCACCATTCTCCATCAATTTTTCATTTCACCTGAGCACTGGAGCCACACCCGATTCCATTTGTTTAATCAAATGATCGTGATTTTCAAACAAATATCTGGTGTGAGCCCTATGTGTATGGACGAGAACCCACAGGCACACCTGACCCTTTGTGGGTCTATGCAGAAGATGCTGGAAAAGCAAAGAACGTACAGGACCTGGAGGATTTTTCTGAAGAACAGTGGGCAGTTTAACTGACTGAAATGCGAGAAATAGGAACAGCATTAGCAGTACGATTTTTGCTTAGCGAATCATTTAGAGATGATCATCTTGGCGAAAGATTTGACTTTTAATTTTTGTTATTCATTGACACTGAAATACAGAAAGCACATTATGAAACAAAGGACAACAGTAATGCTTGGGATTCTGTATTCTGCGCTGTGATTTTGGTGCATCACTATACGTCGTACGTTTAGCTTTGCACGAGACGTTGTCATCTATTGCGTGCATACGGTTGACGGATGTTTTTCTACATGCGTTGATTTAGGCTGAGCGCTGCCGAGTCCCTCTCTCCTACGAGAGCGACGCAGATGAAAATGCATGTAAGGACCTGGAAAATGGATCGTGCACAAAAACGCAGAGTGACTCGTCACAGGAAATGCGTACGGTTCTGTATCGATGGCCACCATTAGCACGTTTATTGTCTTGCGGTGAGCGCGTTGAGTGTGCCGATCTGTCCCCTGCTTGTGGCAGAAGAGAGATGGAGCCTGTCTTTTCCTGCCTCTAAGCTGTCCCTATGGACCCATTAGAGGAGTGTGTGTCCGGGCTGAGAGGAGAGCGGGGAGCGACGTCAAGTCACGGCACATAAATGTGTTACACCAGTGTTTGTATCATGTACTATATCGTCACATAGCAGCTGTGTATGCACACACACACACACACACACACACACACACACACACACACACACACACACACACAGTATGTATATGTGTGTGTGTGTGTGTGTATGTGCGCTCTGTTGCTTTGGCCAGATCCATTATGGTAAATACAGTCATCGCTATTCTTATTGGTCAGCACACACACACACACACACACACACACACACACACACACAGTATGTATATGTATATGTGTGTGTGTGTGTGTGTACGCTCTGTTGCTTTGGCCAGATCCATTATGGTAAATATAGTCATCGCTATTCTTATTGGTCAGCACACACACACACACACACACACACACACACATACAGTATGTATATGTATATGCGTGTGTGTGTGCTCTGTTGCTTTGGCCAGATCCATTATGGTAAATACAGTCATCGCTATTCTTATTGGTCAGCACACACACACACACACACACACACACACACACACACACACACACACACACACACACACACACACACAGTGTGACAGTAATGAACAGATGCTCTCTTCTAGCAGACCTGCCATGGAGCTGACGTCCACCCACTTACAGATGCATTGCCAAATGTACACGGCAGACCCAAATAGCAACACACACACACACACACACACACACACACACACACACACACACACACACACACCGCTCTTTGTTCAGGCTAAACCAAACTTTACATCGCTTTTGTTCTGTTTTGTTTTCCAGGACTCAGCTGTAGACATTATCTTAGAAAAGAAGTTAAGAAAACGTTGGGTGCCAGGTGTGTCTTGGCCTCTCGCTTTAATCAGCCTGCTACTAAACGCCTCCTGAGTGTTGTCATGTAGATCAACTTTAGCAAAATGTGACACGACAGGTAAGGACGAGGCAGCGCTCGGGATTAGACGCTGCATTTCAGAGAGGATCTGACAGGATTTTGGATCATGTCAGGAGTGCGAGAGTCATGCATGCGCGCGATAGATCTTTGCTGGAAAGCTTCACACCTGCTTCTAGAAATAGAGCAGTTTGTGTGTGACGGCTCGTGCTGCTACCCGCTGGAGGGATGCGAGTGATTGACAGCCTGCCAGCGGCGCGTGGAACGAGCTGGAATACAGCTTCAGAGAGAGAGAGAGAGAGAGAGAGAGATGCAAACAAAAGAGAAAGGGAGACGGAGAGAGGAAGAAAGGAAGGACAGGTAATTTAAGAGCAGAAAAGAAGCAGGAGATATAAAGTTTCATATAGGAGGACAGGAATGGACAGATCAGCAGGGACAGAGTCAGTGCAGGTAGCTGGAGGGATGGGGGAGGGAGAGAATGGACAGATAGAGGAGAGAAGGATAGAGTGAGGTTAAGTCATGTATGGAGGAGAAAGGAAAATCTCTCTCGCTCTCTCTCTCTCTCTCTCTCTTTCTTTTTATGTCTATCTGTCTCTTTCTCTGTCTCTCTTTTTGGTCTCCCTCTCTGTCTCTTTTGCTATCTATCTATCAATCTATCTATCTATCTATCTACCTCTTTTTTCTCAGTCTCTTTCTGTCTGTCTGTCTGTTTTTGTATCCACACCCCTCTCTCTCTCTCTCTCTCTCTCTCTCTCTCTCTCTCTCTCTCTCTCTCTCTCTCAGTGTTTCTCTCTCTCTCTCTCTCTTTGTCCCCGTTTTTGTTTTCTGCAACTGTCTCTCTCTATCTCTTTTTCTCTCTCTCTTTCTTTTTATGTCTATATGTCTCACTGTCCCCCTCATCTATCTATCTATCTATCTATCTATCTATCTATCTATCTATCTATCTATCTCTCTTTTTTCTCTGTCTCTCTCTGTCTTTGTCTGTCTATTTCTGTATCCCCACCCCTCTGTTGGTCTCTCTCTCTCTCTCTCTCTCTCTCTCTCTCTCTCTCTCTGTTCCCTGCTGAGATTTTTACAGTAAGAGAAATGAGAGGAGTACAGGTTGGAAGACGGCAGGAGCAGCAGGTGTTTGATCTGATTGAGGAATCTCTCCGTCTCTTCGCCATCCGCGGTGATCTGAGCTAAAAATAGCTGCTGTCAGTGTCTCCAAGTCAGAGTGTGTGTGTGTGTGTGTGTGTGTGTGTGTGTGTGTGTGTGTCTCAGTGAGATTGCCACGGGAACACCAGGAGGCTTCGCTGGAGCTGCTCCCAATCAGCACAGGACTTATTAGCCAACCTACGCTTCGCCCGAACCCCTCCCGCCCTTCCTCACACTCACAATCTCTCTCTCTCAGCTTTATTCTATATTCTTATCGCCTCTCACACTGAGCACCCCGCTGCTCTGCACATCATTCATCTGTAGAAGGATGGTCACACACAATGCCGCCGATGGGGGAAGGTGCGACGATTCGATTGCGGCCCGTCTCCCCGCGTGTGTGTTGCATGTGGACCGTTCACAGTGTGTTATGATGAGCGTGTGACTGTGATTATCTCATGCATGATGGCAGTATTTCAAAATTTGAACATCTTAATCCAGATTTAGTCCCCACTTTGCTGTCAGGATAAATTCCACTCTTCTGGGAAGGCTTTCCACTAGATTTCGGAGCGTGGCTGTGGGGATTTGTGTTTCCATTCAGCATCACAAGAGCGTTAGTGAGGTCAGGCAGTGATGTCAGGTGAGGAGGCCTGGGGAGCAGCCGGCGTTCCAGTTCATCCCAAAGGTGTTCCTTGGGGTTGAGGTCAGGGCTCTGTGCAGGACACTCGAGTTCTTCCACTCCAACCTTAACACACCATGTCTTCGTGGAGCTCGCTTTGTGCACAGGGGCATCATCATGCTGGAACAGGTTTTGGGCCTCTTAGTTCCAGTGAAGGGAAATCATAACGCTACAGCGTACAGAGACATTCTATTCAATTGTGTGCTTCCAACTTTGTGGCAGTTTGGTGAAGAACCACATTTGGGTGTGATGGTCAAGTGGTCGGGTGTCCACATACTTTGATTAGGATGATTAATTGGTGAACTGGGTGGGGCTATTCTATAGTAAAGCATGTATAAGCTTTACCTTTACCAATCAAAATACGTAATCATAATGCATGTTAGCCATTTGAAAGAATAAAACGTTTAATAATGATAACATCTTGATTACTGAACTTGTGTTCCCGCTTTAGAGCTTTTTTGACAGCTCTAATGTTTACCACGGTTTGCCCCAATTCCCAGCAGCATTTAAACCACAATTTGTGCCTTATGCGGATCGCATTTAGTAGGCGGGCCCATGTACAGTCCGCGTGACGAGGTACAGCTTTAGTCATTTGAAAGTCTCTCTTCAGGTACATTTTCCGTTTTGAGCTTCGCCTCATGACGTCTTGGGCAGAGATGTCAACAAAACACGATCGTTAGAATATTAGACCACGCCCACCTATTGCTAGTGTGCGAGCTGTGTTTTAATACATTTTTATCTTGTTACCTTCGTTCGAACCACTGGTTATTTAATATAACGCTCAAGAGGATATCAGTAACGGTTCAGCGTTGGCGGTCGGCCATCGGTTTCATGTTGAATCCGCTCTACGTCGTCATCATTTGCGAATTTACGGTAGGCCTAGCCCAGATTCTAATCAAAGCTGGTCATACTGCTACTGATTCATATCCTATCCTATTGTATCACGTTACGACGTGTGCAGAACTGTCAAAGTCTGGAAGTTGTTTTTCCTCGCCCGGTGTTTTAGCCGTGGCGCGTTTACTAAGAGCGGAGTGATGCCGCACAGCACAGCGTGTGCTTGATGGTGTTTTAATGGAACAAACGCACTCTAATCTAGTGTACAGATCTCCAGCCGTTTCCCTGCACGCACACGCCATGCTGCTGCTACACACGCTTCATTTATTATTCAGCTTCTCCTCACATTTACTCTGTTAATGGTCCATAGACAAATCCCGTATGCTGGTGTACAGAGGGGAAAAAAAAACAACACGCGATGTTTTATTAGTTGTGGACCGTAATGTGAAATACAAACGCTGACCAGATATCCCATGATCCAACATGTTTTTCAGTTTTTCCATCCTGTCATGCGTTGATCAGTAGCATTCACAAATATTAAGCAAGGCATTAAAACACTACGTTACATAAAACGTGCTGTTACAGCAAAATAATCAATGATGCAGCGGTGTGATGATGCACAGTTACAGTTTATTCCTCTTACACCTCTTATAACGATTTGCTAACGATTATCATTTTTCTAAATTTACAAATACTTTTTATCCATTTTTAGTTACACTTAATGTTGTGCAACACCTACAAAACAAGAGTTGCTCAAGGGTTCTTTGAAAGGTTAATGAGTCTAGCTTTCTACTTGGAACATTTACCGAAAGACTGAAAGGGACAAACTGTTGAAACCTATAGGAGGCTAGATGGAACCTTATTTTCTGTGGATTTTTGTAACTGGTGGACAAATTTAATAGTCATAGGTTCATAAATGTGTGTGTAGTAGAATACACACTACTGCAAATGTCTCAATGTCTAAAGAAAGCAGTTTTTTCTTCTTCTCTGATATCATGTGTTTATAGTAAAATATAAAAGGAATCTAAAATGAAAATGTAAAACTTCTATCACAGTTTGGTGATAGAAGTGTATACTGTACACACAAACGATTGATAAACAGCTTTAGACATGCAGGTTGAACAGCTTCTTACTCGTTAGCTAAAATTAAAGAACCAAACTGTATTCACCAGGCAGTTTTAAGCATGATAAATTGATTCTTGGTTTGATTCATTAATTTGTTGATTGGTTCATTAATACATTGACTGATTCATTGATACGATTCATTGCTTCATTGGTTCATTCATTGATTCACTCAGTGATTCATTGATTGATTCAATCATTGCGTCATCGATTGATTCATTGATTGATTCATTGATTTGTTTAATCGATTCAATTATTGCTTCATTGATTGCTTCATTGATTCATTGGTTGGCTCATTGGTTGATTCATTGATTCGTTGGTTGATTAGTTGATTATTCATTAATTGATCAAAGGATGGATTCATTAATTGTGTGATTGATTAATCATTGAGTGATTGATTAATTTATTAATTCACTGATTTATTAATTGATTCAATCATTGTGTCATTAGTTGATTAATCGATTCCTTCAGTGATTCATTAATTTACTCAATTATTGCTTCATTGCTTCATTGATTGCTTCATTGATTTATTCATTGATTAAATCAATACATCATTGATTGATTCATTGATTCAATCATTACTTAATTGATTGCTTCGTTGATTGATTCATTGGTTGATTAATTGACTTATTAATTATTCATTAATTAATTCAAGAATGGCTTCAATGATTTATTCATTGATTCATAGATTGATTCTTTAATTCATTAACTGATTCATTGATTGATAACTGTTTTTCCTGACACTCGTTTCACCCTTAAGATATCGTTTTCCTTTTCCACTGTTATACCTTGTCCTTACATCTGAGCAAAGTGTTATAAATGTCACTATTTTTTAGCATACAAGTGACTCCATTAATGCTGGCTGAGAGTAGAAAAATAACACGTGACATTTGCATATTTGCAAAAAAAGGCTGAATGCGAGATAATGAACAGGGCCTCGACCTCATTTGCATATTCACACCATATCAATGTTTATTGCCTTTCCGAAAAAAAAGAGCTTTTGAGTTTGCAGATATTTATATCTTCCACACGTTATTATATAATGTTCTCTCTCTCTCTCTCTCTCTCTCTCTCTCTCTCTCTCTCTCTCTCTCTCTCTTCCTCACCACAGAAATAGTTATGCAAATTATTTTCCCTTGCCAAGTCAGTTTATATGATCTTCCCCCAAACCTCTCACTATCGCCATCATTTCCCCCGTCACACCTTTTTATCCACACGTCCGCTCCTTTCTCTTCTCTAACTTACTTTTTCTCTCTCATGCCAGTTTTTTTTTCTATTTCTCTCTTTCTTACACCTTTTTATTCTCTGTGCTCTCTAGATATACTGTAACACTGGCAAAAAATTTTTATACCATGTGTAAGCCAAATATTTTTTTCCATTTTTGTCCAGTCGCTATTTTCGTTGTCAGAAATGACGCAGATGGGGTGTCGCAACAAGGCTGTGATGCTGACGTTGGATTTCCGATCTCACTTTTATCCAGAATTGTTGTTGCGTTGCTGCCTGCTGAGATCTTAACATAGATTCAAGGCCAAAGAGGTGTTTATTCCTGACTTCCTGCTTAGGCTTAATATTTCTGTTCCATTCCTTACAGACTGGGTGGAACTGGTTTTGTGGATCTAACGAAATGCATCTTTACATAAACATTATGAGTTTGCATTTTGATCACATTACACTATTATTATTATTATCAATTCATCTATAATTTTCTCTTGTTTTGTTTCTGTCACGGTTCTCTTTTTCCTTTCGCTTTATTCCACTCTGCATTTTCCACTTTTTCCATTTCTCTCGCTCTCCTCTTCTCTCTCTCCTACTCTCTTTCTAGTTTTTTTCCTTTATCTATCATATTCTTTATTTCCCGCATAATTTTGACATTAATTGAGCTCATTATCAGTAATTTATTCCTAGTCATAGATATTTTAATATTTATTTCAATCCTCTCTCTTTATCACACCCTCTCTCGCTTTCTATTTATACCCCCCGATGGTGTGAGTGCATATTCAGGGCGGAGCATTTACACTTCTTCCACTTCTCCGTTCCCCTCCCTCGCTCCTGTTTTTCTCCTCCGTCGAAGACAAACGCCGGTTCTGGGCTTCGTCTCTCTTTCATCTCATCCCTCGCTTAGACAGAGGTGTCTCCGCCTCGTCGCTCCATCCCAGGGGTCTCTCATGCCTGCTTCTCTTTAATCACTGAGCGGCGGAGAATTAAATAATGTGTGTGTGTGTGTGTGTGTGTGTGTGTGTGTGTGTGTGTGTGTTTCTTTGATCTAGTCGGACCATTCGGCGGGTCTTACAGCTCAGCTCGACTCATTCAGGTCAACAGGAAGGACATTGCGGGATTAGACATGATGACTGCTGCTAGACTTTCCCCTGAGTTTTCTAAAGCAAATCTTTTTTTAAAAAGGGATAAACAGACGAAACCAGATGAAAGCCTTGCGTGCGCAGTTTGATTAAACTTTAATAGATACATCTTCGTCTTGTGAAGCAGTCAGAGGATCTTGTTTTTGCTGCAGAAAAAAAAAAAATTACTTGACTTTCCCAGGCTGCTTCTAGTTTCTACCTTCAAAGGCCCATTTTAATAGTTTTTTTTAGCAACTTTAGCATTTTTATCAGGAACTATTATACTTTAAGAACATTTCGGACTGATTTGAGTTCCTTTTAGTTCCGGTCCCTTTAGTTTTCCGGAAAAACTAACCATTATTCTTAACCAACAATCTTCCCTAGCATTTTAAAAACATGAATTCATCTAACAAGCACTTGTGTAAGTGACAAAACACTTGGCAGAGTGCTATTATAGGAAACTAATGAAAGACAGGGTGGTGTGATGAGTTACTGGTAGACACCGAAGTTGATTCTTTTCCAATACCAGCACGTCCTGAAGCGTTTTATTTCTCCTATACCACAACAATTGGCACGTTGAATTTCATGAATGTCAGGAATCTTTCTATCCTTTTTTGAGGTCAACTGATCACTTCCTGTCATGTTAGAGACAATTCAGCACAGAGAACTTGAGTTGACAAAAAGCACACCAAATACACCAATGTTCCAGGAATTCCAGGAACAGTCATCAGTTTCTTTTTCTGGGCAGCCTGAAGTACGACTGCGTGTGGGGTTCTGCGTTTATTTTTCCCCTTCACCTTCTACCTCTCCTGCCATTCAGGCTTGACTCTCTCTGGTTAGCATTTACAGCTCAGTTTGCTCCAGTCTTCCACTCTGAGCCGAATCGATGTCTGTGTTTATCTCCACGAGGCTCCTCTCAGACTGCCGACTGAGATCTTTTGTGAGACTTTCTTCACGCTTTTGTGTGCGCGTACAAAAAGCCTCTTTTGTCAGAGTGTTTGCTGCTCCCTCTCGTATCGATGTGTTTTATAGAGTGACTCTGAATAATCGAGAGCTCGTCTGAGAGATCTGTGAGTCGTGGCTTGCTGAGGAGGAAGGGGGTGACAGGAGGATTCCTCCAGTAAACACACCACGAACTGGGTTTTTAGAGGAGCTGCCATTTTGATTGGCACTTTTAATGAGTGCCTGAAGGTTGACGCTGTAGCACAGGGATCCAAGCGTGCTGGAGAACAGGCACGGGTTATAAAATGAAAATAATAATACCTGTCTAGATATTGGAAAGAATTCGAACAGAATTTGGGAATACATTGCGACTTTGTTTACCAACCAGTTTCACGGTCTGCATAAGGGAAAAAAACAAAACAAAACAACAACAACCACAATTTGTTAAAGTTTAATTCAAGTTTTCTAACATATACTTTGTATGGTTTAGTTACTGAGTTACTGTTACCACCCTGAGGTCGATTATTGACAATTACAGCATTTCCTGAAGTGTTTTACTTCTTTACACCACAGCAATTTCCAAAGAAAACTATTTTCATGAGGTAAATAACAACATGTTTTGCTTCCTTATCCATTTCTAGTTTCATTTAATGTTGTGGAAGGCCTGCAAAACAAGTAAATTCCTGTTCTCATTTATCTTATAGCAGCTATAAACAGTCCTTCCCTCACCAGCTGTCAACCCCTCTGTCCTGTAGATGTTGGAAAAGATACAGCTTCACCTCTGACTGTTACAAAGCGCTGACAATGGAGACTCCTTCCATAAATGTTAAATAAATAGATATCTCCTTATAGATTACTTCCCAATATCTACAATTACACATTTGTTTTTAATCCGTTTATGTGGAGTGTTCTTTTATAGTTGTCGTTCAATAGTTGCTGCACAACTGTCTGAGCTGTTGTTGTAGAAAATTAATCAAAACCTTCTGACCAATCAGCATCCAACAATGCTGAGGTATAAACTAGCAGATCTAAGTGAAATTAGAGAGAAGTACCTTTACTGCTATGTCTAGGTATGTGCACTGTGTTATTTCAGCGCATGTTGAGATCATTGATCTTCTGTTCATTAGAGGATTAACTCTCACACTGACCCTTAGCGTAGTGCTCATTCTCCGCACAGACCTCAGTGATTCAGCACTGTGCTCACGCTCATCCTCTGACTCATTCTCTAAATCTGCTTCCTCTTTATTCTTCTAACAAATACGCTCCCAGCTCATTTTACACACTTTGGTACTGAAAACACGGCACTAAATGAGCCTTAAAATATACAACTGCTACATTTACATGCAGCCTAATAATAATCTGCTAATAATAACATGAATAGCTCAGTTGGAGTAAAAAATTGCCATATTATTATCTTTCTGTTTAAATGAGGTGGATAATCTATTTAACCCCATAAACTCCTGTCTTCAGTAACTACTATGAAGTATATAGTAATTACAGTAAAGCAAATAGGAAATAATTTTTATGTAGTTATGAGAGGGAGGAACTTATGTCCTAACTGTATGTCCAACTAACCGACCAACATGGCTAACAACCAACCAACATGGCAACTAATCGACCAACATGGCTAACAACCAACCAACATGGCGACCAACCAACCAACATGGCAACTAATCAACCAACATGGCTAACAACCAACCAACATGGCAACTAATCGACCAACATGGCTAACAACCAACCAACATGGCGACCAACCAACCAACATGGCAACTAATCGACCAACATGGCTAACAACCAACCAACATGGCGACCAACCAACCGACATGGCAACTAATCGACCAACATGGCTAACAACCAACCAACATGGCGACCAACCAACCAACATAGCGACCAACCAACCAACATGGCAACTAACTGACCAACCAACCAACATAGCGACCAACCAACCAACATGGCAACTAACCGACCAACCAACCAACATGGCGACCAACCAAGCAACATAGCGACCAACCAACCAACATGGCAACTAACAGACCAACTATGTTTTATTTTGCTCAGCTACAAATTAAAACACGGTTCTACGCATCTAAAACTTATTTATTCACAACATTTAAACATCCAACCAAATCCTTAGCCTACTGATTTGTCTAGAAACCACAAATCTCAGTTACTTTTCATACATTAATATTACTTTACACCACATCTCTGCATTCTCAAATAATGCACTTGTTTCTAATATGTTTCTATGGTAACAAATTACACACGGTCTTGCGTGCGTCTACTTTATTTATCATTAAGTTTCTGTAAACAAAATTTTTTTTTTGATTCTCATGCAAATAGTTACAAATTTACACTTGATATAATTTCTTTTGATTTTTAAATTGCTTACAATGTAATTTTAAATATTTGAGTAAAATGTGAAAACTTTAACTCGAGTATATTTTGATGAGACATTCTTAGCTTTTAATTAGGTATAATTTTGACACAACATCAGTGCTGTCATGTAATTATAATTCATTTACACTCTTGTTGTCATGGTAACACTGGCAGTAAACACAGCTCATCGCACGCACATGAATGTGGTAGAGATTGCACGTAATTTGCATGTGAACGGAGATTTCTTTAGGCTGAGTATGTACAGTGGTGGAAAAAAGTATTTGATCCCCTATCAATCAGCAAGATTTCTGGCTCCCAGGTGTCTCTCTTAAAGGGAGTGCTCCTAATCTCAGTTTGTTACCTGTAAAAAGACACCTGTCCACAGAAGCAATCAATCAATCAGATTCCAAACTGTCCACCATGGCCAAGACCAAAGAGCTGTCCAAGGATGTCAGGGACAAGATTGTAGACCTACACAAGGCTGGAATGGGCTACAAGACCATCGCCAAGCAGCTTGGTGAGAAGGTGACAACAGTTGTTGTCAACTGTGATTATTCGCAAATGGAAGAAACTGTCAGTCTCCCTCAGTCTGGGGCTCCATGCAAGATCTCACCTTGTGGAGTTTCAATGATCATGAGAACGGTGAGGAATCAGCCCAGAACTACACGGGAAAATCTTGTTAATGATCTCAAGGCAGGTGGGACCATAATCACCAAGAAAACAATTGGTAACACACTACGCTGTGAAGGACTGAAATCCTGCAGCGCCCACAAGGTCCCCCTGCTCAAGAAAGCACATGTACAGGCCCGTCTGAAGTTTGCCTGAATGATTCAGAGGAGAACTGGGTGAAAGTGTTGTGGTCAGGTGCGGTCAGATCTCTTTGGCATCAACTCAACTCGCCGTGTTTGGAGGAGGAGGAATGCTGCCTATGACCCCAAGTAATAACACCATCCCCACCGTCAAACATGGAGGGGGGAACATTATGCTTTGGGGGTGTCTTTCTGCTAACAACCAACCAACATGGCAACTAATCGACCAACATGGCTAACAACCAACCAACATGGCGACCAACCAACCAACATGGCAACTAATCGACCAACATGGCTAACAACCAACCAACATGGCGACCAACCAACCAACATGGCGACCAACCAACCAACATGGCGACCAACCAACCAACATGGCAACTAATCGACCAACATGGCTAACAACAAACCAACATGGCGACCAACCAACCAACATAGCGACCAACCAACCAACATGGCAACTAACTGACCAACCAACCAACATAGCGACCAACCAACCAATATGGCAACTAACCGACCAACCAAACAACATGGCGACCAACCAACCAACATAGCGACCAACCAACCAACATGGCAACTAACAGACCAACTATGTTTTATTTTGCTCAGCTACAAATTAAAACACGGTTCTACGCATCTAAAACTTATTTATTCACAACATTTAAACATCCAACCAAATCCTTAGCCTACTGATTTGTCTAGAAACCACAAATCTCAGTTACTTTTCATACATTAATATTACTTTACACCACATCTCTGCATTCTCAAATAATGCACTTGTTTCTAATATGTTTCTATGGTAACAAATTACACACGGTCTTGCGTGCGTCTACTTTATTTATCATTAAGTTTCTGTAAACAAAATTTTTTTTTTGATTCTCATGCAAATAGTTACAAATTTACACTTGATATAATTTCTTTTGATTTTTAAATTGCTTACAATGTAATTTTAAATATTTGAGTAAAATGTGAAAACTTTAACTCGAGTATATTTTGATGAGACATTCTTAGCTTTTAATTAGGTATAATTTTGACACAACATCAGTGCTGTCATGTAATTATAATTCATTTACACTCTTGTTGTCATGGTAACACTGGCAGTAAACACAGCTCATCGCTGTTACGATGTCAGGAGAAGGCTGGACACAGTTGCGGTGAAAAGCTTCGACACTTTATTCAGCATACATATGAAAAGGAAACAGGGCAAACAACAGGTTTTTAGAAGGCTTCGAGTCTTCGCTGGATATAGAAGCAGAGCTTGTACACACTCTCAAAAGTATTAGCGCTAGCAGTACAAAAAACACACACTAAACCACGGAAGGAAAAAACGAACAAAAACAGCATCCAGCAATGAACCTTCACAACAAAAGAGTGGTAATAACAAAAGGTGTGCAAACTACTAGCGCTAACAGAAAATCAAACACTTGTGCAAGTAACCCTATCACAGAGATGTGTAAAATAGGAAGAGGGCTAGAGCGGAAATCGGAATCCAGGGTACTTAGCTGAATGTCAAATGCCGTGAACATCAGTCCAGAGTTTAATCGCTCGGCACAGTGAGATTCGGGAGGAAACGGACATTCGACATAAGGAAGTGGTTTGGGAACCACAAACACGGAGCTTCGGACATCTAAATTAGAACAACGGAATCAAGAACTACGGAAATCGGAATCCGCGCTACGGAACTAGAAACATTTCTATACTTCAAAGTGAAACTCCGTTAAACTGAACTACAAACTAATAATCCGCCCCGAGTGGAAGAAAACAGGGCTTTTTAAACACACAGAAAACATACATGAAATCAAAGGCACCTGGAAATGATAATCACATTACATGGAGAACCAATACGAAATAAGGAGGCGGGGACAGAGACATGACGCAAGACAATAACAAAAGCACACATGGCCGAGGTAAACAAAACGAGAGTCCTTCTGAATGGAGCTGGAATGCGGAAGTAAGCAACTCCATTCGCTGCGAGAGAGGGAACATAACAGAGCCCCCCCCTTATTAGCACATCTGCCCCCCTGGAACCGAGGCTGGTGCAATTTAATGTCCCGCAGCCAGAGTCGACCGGGTCGTGACGAGGACTTGGACGAGGACTTGGACGAGGACTTGGACGAGGACTTGGACGAGGACTCATGCTCGGCCTGGATCGTGGAGTAGCGCGTGACCTGATGCTCGGCCTGGGTCTCGGGGTTGCGCGTGACCTGGTGCTGGACCCGGGTCTCGGGGTTGCGCGTGACCTGGTGCTGGACCCGGATCTCCGAGCTGCGCGTGACCTGGTGCTGGACCCGGATCTCCGAGCTGCGCGTGACCTGGTGCTCTGCCTGGAACCTGCTTCAGCTCCTGGATTAGAGATAGTGGAGTGAGTAGGGTAGGAAACAGAGGAGGAGACAGGGCTGGGGACTGAGGAGGAGACAGGGCTGGGGACTGAGGAGGAGACAGGGCTGGGGACGGAGGAGGAGACAGGGCTGGGGACGGAGGAGGAGACAGGGCTGGAGACTGAGGAGTGAGCTGGGTTATGAGTGGAGCTGGGAGTGAAAACACCCTCTGCACTGAGGAGGAGGGCTAACACCCATCCCGAAATTAAACCCATGTAGCCCTCATAAAAATCAAAAACTGGACTTGGGAAATGATTGGAAATGGGGCTTGGAACCGGATTGAGAACGGGGCTTGGAGCCGGACTGGGAGCAGGATTGAGAACCGGAGTAGGAACCGGATTGGGAGCCAGGGTGAGAACTGGATTGGGAGCAGGACTGAGAACTGGATTGGGAGCAGGATTGAGAACCGGAGTAGGACCCGGATTGGGAGCAGGGCTAAGAACAGGATCGGGAACCGGAGTAGGAACCGGACTGGGAACAGGATCGGGAACCAGAGTAGGAACCGGACTGGGAACAGGATCGGGAACCAGAGTAGGAACCGGACTGGGCACAGGATCGGGAACCAGAGTAGGAACCGGACTGGGCACAGGATCGGGAACCAGAGTAGGAACCGGACTGGGCACAGGATCGGGAACCAGAGTAGGAACCGGACTGGGAACAGGATCGGGAACCAGAGTAGGAACCGGACTGGGAACAGGATCGGGAACCAGAGTAGGAACCGGACTGGGAACAGGATCGGGAACCAGAGTAGGAACCGGACTGGGAACAGGATCGAGGACTGGATTGGGAGCAGGACTGAGAACAGGATTGGGAACCGGAGTAGGAACCAGACTGGGGACCAGGGTGAGAACTGGATTGAGAGCAGGAGTGATATCTGGACATGGGCTTGGAGTGGAGGTTTCTTCTAGAACCTCTGAGACGAGCAGGCCAGGAGAGGTTTCCTCTCTATTCGCTGGCTGCTGCTTGGGGCTGGAGGTCACCTGGTTAACCTCCAGTTGCAGCTCCGCTGGGGAGACCTCCTGCTGGGTCTCCTGCTGGAGCTCGGGGCTGGAGGTCGCCATGTTAACCTCCAGTTGCAGCTCTGCTGGGGAGACCTCCTGCTGGGTCTCCTGCTGGAGCTCGGGGCTGGAGGTCGCCTGGTTAACCTCCAGTTGCAGCTCTGCTGAGAAGACCTCCTGCTGGGTCTCCTGCTGGAGCTCGGGGCTGGAGGTCGCCTGGTTAACCTCCAGTTGCAGCTCTGCTGAGAAGACCTCCTGCTGGGTCTCCTGCTGGAGCTCGGGGCTGGAGGTCGCCAAGTTAACCTCCAGTTGCAGCTCTGCTGAGAAGACCTCCTGCTGGGTCTCCTGCTGGAGCTCGGGGCTGGAGGTCGCCAAGTTAACCTCCAGTTGCAGCTCTGCTGAGAAGACCTCCTGCTGGGTCTCCTGCTGGAGCTCGGGGCTGGAGGTCGCCTGGTTAACCTCCAGTTGCAGCTCTGCTGAGAAGACCTCCTGCTGGGTCTCCTGCTGGAGCTCGGGGCTGGAGGTCGCCAGGTTAACCTCCAGTTGCAGCTCTGCTGAGAAGACCTCCTGCTGGGTCTCCTGCTGGAGCTCGGGGCTGGAGGTCGCCTGGTTAACCTCCAGTTGCAGCTCTGCTGAGAAGACCTCCTGCTGGGTCTCCTGCTGGAGCTCGGGGCTGGAGGTCGCCAAGTTAACCTCCAGTTGCAGCTCTGCTGAGAAGACCTCCTGCTGGGTCTCCTGCTGGAGCTCGGGGCTGGAGGTCGCCAGGTTAACCTCCAGTTGCAGCTCTGCTGAGAAGACCTCCTGCTGGGTCTCCTGCTGGAGCTCGGGGCTGGAGGTCGCCTGGTTAACCTCCAGTTGCAGCTCTGCTGAGAAGACCTCCTGCTGGGTCTCCTGCTGGAGCTCGGAGCTGGAGGTCGCCAAGTTAACCTCCAGTTGCAGCTCTGCTGAGAAGACCTCCTGCTGGGTCTCCTGCTGGAGGTCGCCAGGTTAACCTCCAGTTGCAGCTCTGCTGAGAAGACCTCCTGCTGGGTCTCCTGCTGGAGCTCGGGGCTGGAGGTCGCCTGGTTAACCTCCAGTTGCAGCTCTGCTGAGAAGACCTCCTGCTGGGTCTCCTGCTGGAGCTCGGGGCTGGAGGTCGCCTGGTTAACCTCCAGTTGCAGCTCTGCTGAGAAGACCTCCTGCTTGGTCTCCTGCTGGAGCTCGGGGCTGGAGGTCGCCTGGTTAACCTCCAGTTGCAGCTCTGCTGAGAAGACCTCCTGCTTGGTCTCCTGCTGGAGCCCTGAGGGTGCCCGCTGGTGGAGCCGCTTGTGCACCCGCCAGCTGCCCTTGAAACAGTTTTGGGAGCAGAAGAAGCTGCTCCTTAATCCCTGGTTCCTGCAGGTGGGGCACTGCAGGACGGCCGGGCGGGTGCATCCCTCAGTGGAACACTCCTGGTTTTGGGGGTCTGAGGAGCAGGCCGCCACGTTAGCCCGCTTACCCCCATAATATTCCAGGAATGAGCGGTTAGGTCGGTCGCCCAGACGGTCCTTCCCCAAAAAGGTCCTGAGGTCGGGTTGGAAGTCTGGGCTTCCGAACACCTGAACCAGTAGATCCACAAAGCCCAAAACTGTTTTGAACTTCATGGATCCACTGGCAAGGTGAAGCTCTGCCCATTGGCGAGCAGAGCCGACCAAACGAGAGAGGAGGAACCTCACCCACTGTTCCTCGTCGGGCTTGGGGTCCTCCAAACTCAGGAAATAAATTTGTGCTTGCAAACAGAAACACTGTGGCCAGGTGGAAAAGCCATCAAACTCATCGGGGGGATAAACAAACGTCCATTGGGGAAAAAAAATTGAATTGTTTGCAGGCATTTTAACTGTGGCGTGGCGTGGCATGGCGTGGTGTGGCATGGCGCGGCGTGCCCTTACTTTTCCCGCTGCATCCATCTTTTGGGCGGATTATTCTGTTACGATGTCAGGAGAAGGCTGGACACAGTTGCAGTGAAAAGCTTCGACACTTTATTCAGCATACATATGAAAAGGAAACAGGGCAAACAACAGGTTTTTAGAAGGCTTCGAGTCTTCGCTGGATATAGAAGCAGAGCTTGTACACACTCTCAAAAGTATTAGCGCTAGCAGTACAAAAAACACACACTAAACCACGGAAGGAAAAAACGAACAAAAACAGCATCCAGCAATGAACCTTCACAACAAAAGAGTGGTAATAACAAAAGGTGTGCAAACTACTAGCGCTAACAGAAAATCAAACACTTGTGCAAGTAACCCTATCACAGAGATGTGTAAAATAGGAAGAGGGCTAGAGCGGAAATCGGAATCCAGGGTACTTAGCTGAATGTCAAATGCCGTGAACATCAGTCCAGAGTTTAATCGCTCGGCACAGTGAGATTCGGGAGGAAACGGACATTCGACATAAGGAAGTGGTTTGGGAACCACAAACACGGAGCTTCGGACATCTAAATTAGAACAACGGAATCAAGAACTACGGAAATCGGAATCCGCGCTACGGAACTAGAAACATTTCTATACTTCAAAGTGAAACTCCGTTAAACTGAACTACAAACTAATAATCCGCCCCGAGTGGAAGAAAACAGGGCTTTTTAAACACACAGAAAACATACATGAAATCAAAGGCACCTGGAAATGATAATCACATTACATGGAGAACCAATACGAAATAAGGAGGCGGGGACAGAGACATGACGCAAGACAATAACAAAAGCACACATAGCCGAGGTAAACAAAACGAGAGTCCTTCTGAATGGAGCTGGAATGCGGAAGTAAGCAACTCCATTCGCTGCGAGAGAGGGAACATAACAATCGCACGCACATGAATGTGGTAGAGATTGCACGTAATTTGCATGTGAACGGAGATTTCTTTAGGCTGAGTATGTACAGTGGGGGAAAAAAGTATTTGATCCCCTATCAATCAGCAAGATTTCTGGCTCCCAGGTGTCTCTCTTAAAGGGAGTGCTCCTAATCTCAGTTTGTTACCTGTAAAAAGACACCTGTCCACAGAAGCAATCAATCAATCAGATTCCAAACTGTCCACCATGGCCAAGACCAAAGAGCTGTCCAAGGATGTCAGGGACAAGATTGTAGACCTACACAAGGCTGGAATGGGCTACAAGACCATGGCCAAGCAGTTTGGTGAGAAGGTGACAACAGTTGTTGTCAACTGTGATTATTCGCAAATGGAAGAAACTGTCAGTCTCCCTCAGTCTGGGGCTCCATGCAAGATCTCACCTTGTGGAGTTTCAATGATCATGAGAACGGTGAGGAATCAGCCCAGAACTACACGGGAAAATCTTGTTAATGATCTCAAGGCAGGTGGGACCATAATCACCAAGAAAACAATTGGTAACACACTATGCTGTGAAGGACTGAAATCCT
Organism: Cranoglanis bouderius; assembly: GCA_023630585.1. Lineage (NCBI taxonomy): Eukaryota > Metazoa > Chordata > Actinopteri > Siluriformes > Cranoglanididae > Cranoglanis > Cranoglanis bouderius. The sequence goes on from CM042549.1 coordinate 2,894,234, forward strand.
GCAGCGCCCACAAGGTCCCCCTGCTCAAGAAAGCACATGTACAGGCCCGTCTGAAGTTTGCCTGAATGATTCAGAGGAGAACTGGGTGAAAGTGTTGTGGTCAGGTGCGGTCAGATCTCTTTGGCATCAACTCAACTCGCCGTGTTTGGAGGAGGAGGAATGCTGCCTATGACCCCAAGTAATAACACCATCCCCACCGTCAAACATGGAGGGGGGAACATTATGCTTTGGGGGTGTTTTTCTGCTAAGGGGACAGGACAACTGCACCGCATCAAAGGGACGATGGACGGGGCCATGTACCGTCAAATCTTGGGTGAGAACCTCCTTCCCTCAGCCAGGGCATTGAAAATGACCTTAATGACTTGGAGAGGATCTGCAAAGAGGAGTGGGACAAAATCCCTCCTGAGATGTGTGCAAACCTGGTGGCCAACTACAAGAAACGTCTGACCTCTGTGATTGCCAACAAGGGTTTTGCCACCAAGTACTAAGTTGAAGGGGTCAAATACTTATTTCCCTCATTAAAATGCAAATCAATTTATAACTTTTTTGAAATGTGTTTTTCTGGATTATTTTGTTGTTATTCTGTCTCTCACTGTTAAAATACACCTACCATTAAAATCATAGACTGATCATTTCTTTGTCAGTGGGCAAACGTACAAAATCAGCAGGGGCTCAAATACTCCCCCCCCCCCTCCCCCACCCACTGTAAACGCTTCACTGAGAAGAGTGCGATGAGAGCGAGTCGGTGGCAGATGAGCTCTAATCAGGATGAAGAGCCGGTGTGGATGTCGTCTGAAAAGGGTGTTATGTAACGTGTAATTATCACGCTGAGTGATTGTCAGTGACCTGACTCATCGCATCATGTCACGGGACGATGTCGGCCTCCGAGGCGCCTGTGATGATGATGTTGGTGACTAGCCTAATTTTAGATTCACACAGTTGCAAAAAAGTTTTAAATACAAATAACAGTTGGTTATTTCAGACAGCTTTCTGTAGAAATCTGTATTCCTATTAGGCTTGTGCTTATACTGTCTATATTGCGATTCAGAAGTCTCTCTCTCTCTCTCTCTCTCTCTGTCTCTCTCTCTCTCTGTCTCTCTCTCTCTCTCTAAACTCTATATCTCTATCTGTGTCTCTCTGTCTCTCTCTGTCTAACTTTATTTCTGTCTCTCCCTATCTGTCTGTGTGTGTGTGTGTGTGTGTGTGTGTGTATCTCTCTCTCTCTCTCTCGCTCTCGCTCTCGCTCTGTCTCTATCTGTCCTGCAGGAGGATGGGAAGATGTTGGACGGTGGGCTGCTGGGTGATGCTAACGGCGTGGGTTCGGACTCTGTGAGGCAGAAGGACAGTGGGAAATGGCAGAGGCCTCGGTTCACACGGAAGGCCCTGATGAGGTGCTGCCTGCTCCGCTGGATCATCGCCAGCACCGGCCCTAAAGAGCAGGGTGAGCATGTACTGTACACACCCACTCATAGGCTTACATACGAACTGGGAAATATGAGGAATTAATTAACTACATCAGGTAAAATTCATGAGCGATAATGTTTAACTAACTGTCTAGTCTACATAAATATCAGGCCTGATCAGCCTTACTGTTACGGTTACTGGGAAATTAAAAAATAATGACAGAATTACCAGTTCGTCAGCACACCAACTTACCAATGCTAAAGCCTAATTAAATGTTTACATTTACTCCAGATGTCTTTCACTGTATTGTAAGTCAGTATTGCAGTTCATTTCAATGAATCGTATTGATGGTGAACCGAATTGTATCGGATCAATAGCGAAATGAAGTACATCCAATCGTTGGACTCAGTGTCCCAGAATGCAATGCAGCTATATGGTGCAGTTGCGTTCAGACAAAATAAAGACTGTGAAGAAATCAAATCAAATCATATGAGTGCTGAATCGAATCGTATCAGTGCTGAACTGAATCGTATCAGTGCTGAATCGAATCGTATCAGTGCTGAACAGAATCGTATCAGTGCTGAACTGAATCGTATCAGTGCTGAACTGAATCGTATCAGTGCTGAATCGAATCGTATCAGTGCTGAACTGAGTCATATCAGTGCTGAATTGAATCATATCAGTGCTGAATTGAATCATATCAGCGCTGAACAGAATCGGATCAGTGCTGAAATGAATCGTATCAGTGCTGAACTGAATCGTATCAGTGCTGAACAGAATCGTATCAGTGCTGAATCGGATTGTATCAGTGCTGACTCAAATCGTATCAGTGCTGAATCGAATCATATCAGTGCTGTCCTGAATTGTGTCAGTGCTGAATCGAATCGTATCAGTGCTGACCTGAATCATATCAGTGCCGAACAGAATCATTTCAGATCATTAGTGAATTGAAGTGTATCGAACTGTTGGACTCAGCATCCCAGAATGCATTGCAGCTATAGGATGCAGTTGCACTCAGACAAAATAAGGAAAGTGAAGAAATGTTTCGAAATTGTTTGTTCTTTACATAATCAAAACTAGGACACATGCTATATTTAACTGAATCGAATCATTTCACTGCTGAATCGAATCATTTCACTGCTGAATCGAATCATATCAATCCTGAACTGAATCATATCAGTGCTGAACTGGAGCGAATTGAATCAGTAATGAAATGAATTGAAGTGTAATGAATCGTTATTTGTTTAACGTGTAATTTTTGTAGCGTGCGATATAGTACGTATCGAGATGCGTATTTTATCATCTGAAAGACGCAACATGACACTTTTTTCCCCACAAACCACGGATGCAGACGCTTTGCTCTTGATCACGCCCACAATATCTTGTGACAGTGTGTGTGTTTGTGTGTGTGTGGATGTGACCTGTGGAGTTATTGATCTCAGCGGTTCAGCGATTATAGAAAGGGAAAGTCGTTAGTGGTAATAAGATTTGTATAGATCGGTGGACTTTTATGTCAGAAATTCAGTCATTAATTCTCGTAAACTAAGATCAGAGTGAATATCGTTTCAGTTTAATCAGAAAATCGGCATGTAAAACAAAATGGAGGATACCAACGTTCAAGAAGATGTACAGTAAGAGATAAAGCTAAATAAGCTGACCTAATTATAGAAACTCATCAGTTGAGTCGTATTTGCATGATAGATGCCGTGCAGTTAATAGTCGACGGCCTGGTCTTGTTTTAATTTACCCTGATATAAAGCGAAGATAATTGAATTTTGGAGAGATAGAAGCCAATGTTTAATTTTGTGTACTGAATACATCGAGCTCCTGTGTGAAGTTTGGCTGCTTCTCCCCCTGTGTAATGACGCCGTGCTGACTGATATTAGGACGCGCACAACAGATGGCACACGCCTGAAGCTCATAATGATCGCTGCACGCAACAAGCTTTCACACACACACACACACGCGCGCACACACACACACACACACACACACATTGTAATGACTTTTGAATAGATTTGGATGTGACAAACATTAGAACACAAACAATGACAGTGAAGCACAGGGACTTCTAATTTTGGACGCGCTGCTGCATCTGCATCAGCTGTGTTTGTTCAGGTGCAAATGTAAAATAATGGCACCCCCCGAAAATGACCGTGTTCAACCTCATAAATCACATATCTGTGTCGGTACAAAAATCTGAATTTGAAAAGTCCTGTGAGGAATACCTAGCGGGTTCATGAAATCCCACAATGCACCACAAACAGTTAGCGTCCGAATAACTTGGGGAGTTTGTAACAGGAACAGGAAGTTCCCTTCAAACTGACTTGAAGCAGTGGAAGTGGACTATTTTCTTGCAGCAGCGTGTCCTGAAGTGTTTTATTCTACTTATAAGAACAGAAATCTGCCATTGATTACAGCTTTTTATTCATTTAAAAAAAAAAAAAAAAGTATGTTGCTTTAGGATGCCTTTCAACATCTGGCCAGGAAGGACATGTAAATGACATGAAATCTCCGCCTTCTTTCCAGTTCTGCACAGTGCATGAGTAATAAACTAGTATATAAATAAATAATCCTTTAGCAGCAGCTTAGCGTAAGGAGAGTATGAGCCAGGACAGGAGCTTTTTATACACATGCCTGTTTTTGTGCCGCAGCATAATGACGCAGGGTGAAAATGCGCCGCGGGAGAAATGAACAGGTGGAGACTCGGGCAGCGTGCTGAAAGGACCCATTTTCATTTTTTTTTAGGAAAGATGGAACGATATTAACAATCTAGGAACAAATCTAATGAAAACACTGCAGAGTTTAAGTTTGTTCTTTGTGTTATTTGTATTCCCACCTGTCCACACACACACACACACACACACACACACACACACACACACAGTACATGATGTTTAAATTGCTAATAATTGAGAAATTCAGCGTCGAATCCTGAGAAACCAAAGTAAACAGAAAACCTAGGAAATAAAGGAGTGCATTCTGGAAAGAGGGCTTAGGATTAATCTCAAATCCAGAGTTGAATTAGCCGGATCTCGTACCTCTGGATTTGTTGTTTCCAAAAAAAACAACAACAAAAAAACAACAACACATATTACAATTTCCTTAAAAAGCTCTAGTCCTGAATATGCGATTAAATATGAATTGCATGGAAAGAAAAAACTTTTTTTTTTTTAAAGTTTAAAAATGATATGTTTAAAAAAAAAAAAAAAAAAAAAAAAGGAAATGACCAAACTAAAGCAGTAAAAGAAATGAGGTTGGCAGGTTATAATTGGTTATGATTATAAATTTCCCAAGTCTATTCACCATGTATTTAATATTTAGGCGATATTTAGTGATGGATGATGTGCATTAAGGAATAAAATGTGCATTAAGGAATAAAACTCCCGAGTCATGCTGTTATAGGACAATCATCAACGACAGGGTGGTGGGATGAAGCTAATCTTAATGAAGTTAATGATTTCACACTGAAGTTGATTAGTTTCCATTCCCCAGAGTGTCTGTTGGTGCCGTATAGTGGCTGGTTGAACAGTTAAAGCAGCGCTCTCTCTCTCTCTCTCTCTCTCTCTCTCTCTCTCTCTCTCTCTCTGGCAGAAACGAGCGATGGCTCCATCTAGGGTTCAGTAGATGTCAGCATGCATCATTATGATCATTCGAAAACGTTGATACAAGGCAAGAGTACGAGTGCGAAAGTTTGCACACCCTCCAATGAAATGAAGAATTTAGTTTATGAATAGGCCCCACATTGACTCTACATTATGACTTGGTCATAACCTACTGAAGGTATTGTCAGTGATAGCAAAAAGGGTATTTTAATACATATATCTCTCTCTCTGATTAAAAAAAAAAAGAAAACGCATAATAGTCCGGAGTGCTTGTTTGTGTTTACATGGGTCAGTTATTTTATAGACGCCGCCCAACACCACTTCACTCCTCCTCCTTTTCACAGTCCCTTCAGGGTTATGTGATTTTGCGATCGCCGAAAAGACCGCAAATCCAAGCGATCTCCGCAATATTCGGAGGAGCTTGCAATTTTTCAACATTACCACCGATTTTCTGCAGATTCGGGCCAAGACGCGTCATGTGACGTCATCACGACGCGCATTCAGCCAAAGCCCTCTTCGATTCACGTGCGTCGAACACGAGTACAGCTACAAGGTCTCATTTAATAACAAAGATCACTGCGAAAGACAAGAACAATTCCGTGCGATTGTAATTTCACCAATTCAAATAGCTTTCCGCAAAAAAAGCACAAGTCGCATCGCAAATTTCGAAAAAAGCCGCAGCAAAATCAAGAAAAATCAATTTAAAAAATAAATAAAAATAAGAACTCAGTGAAATCCTGTACGGACTGATTTCAATCTGTTCGGAAAGAAAAATCGGCAAGCGCCCAGCGCAGCCAGATAATTCTCACGTGAGAAACATCTGCATTACCATAATGCTGGAGCTCTGTGTTTGATAGAATGCAGAAGATATTAAAGATGAAAATCAGCCTGATTTCTGTCTAGAAGTTTCTCCTATTCATCAGCTCTGAACAACTTTTGGCTCCTCTCGGTTGAAAGGAGAGAAACAAAGAGGCTCTGTTTAAGATTTTTCCAAACCCGTTTTTGCCATGGTGATCAGAAAGCACATCAACAATGACTCTACAAAGCACATGCTAAACTGTTAGCTGTATGTTTGCTACATTAGCTAAAGATAAATAAATAAATAAATAAATAAATAAAACTAAAGGCACCAAGAATTTCTTGGCTGTTTGGTGTAAGAGGTAAATGTGTCCCTTTTTAACACAGGACTTCAGACAGTCTGAAAATGGAAATACAAATTTGAATAAGATTTCAGATATCACTCAGATAAGAAATGCCCTACGCCAGCAGCTGAAACTGGAGTCGTCTCCTTCATCTCTCTCTCTCTCTCTCGCTCTCTCTCCCACCACTGTGTCTTCTATCTACATTCAAATGTTAATCAGCGAGAGAGACATCAGAAGTGCTGCACACTGCATGGATCTCCTTCTAACCTTGTTAAAGCAGTTTAATCGAGGACATTTCGCACTCTTCGGACTCTTCGGACCACTTTGTTTTTTCAGTTCTGCTCCAGGACACGTCGCTGGAGGAGATCTTGCGCATCACGTCGGCAGAGGACGCCACTGTCCGTTACGTTTTTTTTTTTTTTTTTTTTTTGTCAGATATACCGGTGAGTTTGCCATTGATTGACCATGAGGGAGATCTGGAGCATGGCAAAATTCTCCTCGAGAGTGTGAAGAAGTTTGCCTTAAAAGAAATTTTAAAGGAAGTGGAATTTTTCGGATTTCGGTACAGAGTTTGGACGTGGAGTTCAGCATGGAGGTGCTGATCAGGTTTAAAGATCAGTGTCAGAAGGAGCTGGGGAAGATCCTGCGCTGTTTCTTTGGATTCGTCAGCGGCACTCTCGTTCAAGGTCAGCACAGCACGACTTGGGTTCATCATCCCTCCTCACGATTCGGCTTATCTTCTCTTTCCGGTTTCTCCTTAAACTTTATTAACGCGCTGATTTTGGGTCCTGACAGATTTGTGTACGTGAGAGGAAATGGGGCTGTATCGCAGAATTACTGTCCTCCATGTCATGCGCTTACGATGCATTGTGTTTGTCCTTCCGTCGTGCATTGATTTAATGTAAAACTATCTTTCTGCACTACCGTCATGTGTCATCGTCCGTGTGTCTCCCGATGGACTCATTAAAGGTCAGACCTCACGCTCTTCACTTTTGGGAGATTTGTTTTGATTTCAAACAATTTCGAATTTTCTTGAAACCGTACTTTGGTTAGGTCTTCTTCATGTCCTTTGTTTTGGTTATGGAGTGTTTTCGGAGAAAGGTTTCTTCAGGAACTCTTCGTTTTGGCATGTTTCCTTGGAAAAAGCAGGCTTGAGACACAACACACTCCACAGTTTGACATTTTCAGCGAACTTACAATGTCACAAACGGCACGTTTGACTTGTGAGACTTTTATCTAAGGGCTCTTTTGCATACATCGGTCCGTTTAAATGTACGAGTCCGAATTAGAGTGAAATTCATACTTTTGGGTTGTTTGCTATTTGGTTTGGTTTATTTTCACACTGCACGTTATTAAATGAACCAAACCTTTTTTTTTTTAATGGTCAGAAATAGACAGAAATACATGGAAGAAGATAAACAAACCTTTACCAAGATCACCGACTCACGTGTTTATTTTCTCTCCGTGTTCGTCGGTCGAAATCTCCAGAACACATTTCATTTCTGCGGTGCTACAGCTCTGTCCTTTGGCTCAGTTTAGTGGTTCACGCTGCAACCCGAAACACGCGGAACTTTGTTCAAATAACTTTGTGCGGCCGAGTCGATTCAGAGTTATTTATGATGTAGAATTGCTAGATGGTTTCAAAATCATGTCTGCAGATATTGTTATACAGTGATGCACTGTTTTTCAAGCCCGGAAAGCACGACATCATCATCAGACTTGATTCAACTGTCAAATAACTAATAGACATTCTCTAATAAGAAGACGAGAAAAAAAAACAAAAAACAGAGCTTTCGTTTCACGCTCGGATCAGAGAGGTGAAGTCAGGGTCAGCGGGGAGTGAATTATCCCAAATCTCTCCGAAATGAAGCCAGAATCCCTGCAGTGAAAAATCACCAGCGTGAGAGCGGATGGGATCAGCTGCTCACGACACCGCTATCAGCACCATATGTGTGTGTGTGTGTGTGTGTGTGTGTGTGTGTGTGTGTGTGTGTGTGTGTGTGTGTGTGTGTGTGATGATGACGATGATGATGAAAGTGCCTGAAGAGAAAGAAACCAGTGCAGGGTTTTAAACGGATTCAGAAGTTAATAATGAAGACTTTAAATAGGAACGCTCAGGCTTCAGGGCTGCCGTGTGAAAGTCCCGCAAATACAGGAAAACTCCACCCTGAAGGACATTAAAGATATTTATACCGAAATATTCGTGATGTGCGTAGTGATTTTGGTGCTCATTTGTTGGTCGATGGCATATTTTTCGTTATTTCTGTGACGTCACGGGGGGGGACGTTGTTAGTCCTAGCGAAGTTACATTGAAGTTTAATAGGAGAGTTTAATAGGACTTAAAGATTTGTGTTTTACCACTAAGTGAGATGATTTCTGGTGGTCGCCATGGCGATATGTGACGTCTGGACAAAAGGTTAAGGAAACACACATTCTCTTCCTGCTCTTTCCCTCTCTTAAAATATTCTATAACTTTATATGTATTGCCAAATATTCAAAGTCCATCCAAAAGAAAAAAAGACCTTATCGCATGGTTTCATTATAGAATAAGTCTTGGACATCATTGGATGTCAGATATTAATTATAATATTTAATATGCAAGTTATTCAGAGTGGAGTTTTCTTTCCATTTTAATTTTGAATGCGTTATAAATGATAATAACAATTTTGAATTTTGACCTTAAACGTTTATCACAGTTTTTGCTATATTTTTAACAATTACGTTGTTATTTTCTCTTTAACGGATGCATCTGGGACGCATTTGAGTCAGGATGTGTCATTACACGTGAACGGAATTAACAAACTCTTTTTCCAAGAAGCATGCGTGCAAAGCATTGCTTTCAAATTTCATTATGCGGAAAATAATGAAAGGAACCATCCTTATCCTTTCATTTGAAACGGAACAGATTTAATAACAGAAGAATAAACGCTTCCCGGAAATGCTGCCTATCTAGGCAACTTTCTCCAGACCACGTGGTAGTGATCGTATCTTTAAAATGTTCACATTAGCAATATTACAATATAACGTGAAACCAGTTAGCAGTGTTCAGTGCTTACAGTGCGGAAAGTCTGCGTGCTCTGTGTGGTTTGGACTTTTATGTGACACTGGTGCCGGAAAAAGGAGCACAGCAGTAAGATCACATCAGAAGGATCGATATCAGGTGATAAAACTGATGGAATTGTGAATCTGGCTTGTAAACCTAGACGGATCTTTTAAGTACTCGTAAAACCGCAGTGCTCGCATGTCATGTGATTCCTCCGTGTGGTTCACAATGTAAGAGGAAAATTGTGGATGACAGGGGTCAAAGATTATAAGGTTAATGATAGGAATATTTTGTGAATGACAAGTGAACTTTTCCATACAGAAAAAAATGTCGTCAGGAAATCGGAAGTTCGAATTCCAACGGGAGTCCAAGGGATTGGCCGTGCTCTCTGGGTGGGAGGGGCATACTCTCCCTCCCCTGTCAGTCACTAGCCAATCGTGGGCGTCTGTGATCCCGTGGCGCTCTCCTCTGAGTGTGTTAACCTGTGACGTATCCTGTGGAGCAGCATGAGCAGCAGTTCGAAAAGATGCCGATGTCGAAAGGATCGAAAAGATGGCTGTTTCATGTGTCTCAGATGAAGCACGTGTTCGCCTTCATCCTTCCCTGGTTGCTAGCTGTCGTATGATAGGTGAGAGCTGGCAGGTGGGTGGGAATTGGCAGACGAACAAACTGGGAAGAAACAACAAACGGTCCAATAGTCGACCCCCCGTGGGACAATCGTGAATCGCGGTGATCCTTTTCTGATTTAATTACAATAATGCCAGTGATAGTTCAGTTTGAAGGATAAGCTGACCAAGTACTCATCTGCTGTGCTTACAGCTCACTTTAAGTGTTGTTCATTTTATCATTTTATTCATAAATAGATTGGTCCTTGAGATAAGCATTGTCTCAATAGCAATAATAAGATCCTCGGATGTCCTGTGTAGATTTTAAAAGGATGATACTGTTAACTAATAATTAATGACTAATATATAGTAGCGTATTTATTGGCTGGAGACAGTGGTGACTAATTTATTAATCTTCCTCCGATTTAAAAAGCAACTCTTGTTTTTGTCTTTTTCTGTTCTCTTATTTCACCAACATCTCTGACCTGAGGCAAATTCAACCACTATAGATGTGATCCCAGTGTCCCCTGCAGCGGTCACTCTTCTGTCAGGTCAGTCAGGTCTCGAATGACGCCTCCGCGTCTCCCGGGGGCCTTGTCTCTACCCCCCATCCCGGCGCCGAGGTGTTCTTTAAATGAAGAGAAGAACACACGTGTATATAAATATATATGCAGTATATAGACACACACACACACACACACACACACACACACACACACACACACAGAAGAATGCCGGTCACATCAAGAACATTTCTGAGAAAACTCAGAGGTGTAAAATTAGGACTCGTAGCTCTACTCACAAAAACATGGCTTATGTTCACATTTACAGATTTACGAATTATATATATATATATATATTTTTAAATTAAATTTTATTTGATTGTTCCATACGATGAACGGTTGCTTTTAACAGGAAATGACTTCATACATTCATAAAGGGTTACTTTTTTCTTCACAAAAAGAGTACATTCCTTTGTTGCATGGTATAAGTAGGCTAATCGGGACGCAGCACTAATGTTTGTCATTTCCTGGTTTGGTCATAGCTCCGCCCTTTCACCTATATGTCTTTAGTAAGTTGTAAGTTGCTTTTGTTTTCTCTTTAGTAACTTATAAGTTACTGGATGTTGGTTTGATGCTTTTTTCAGAACCTGTGTCGGTGTTACAGCGTTACAGTGACTGAAATGTCACTCCTGACCAATTTGAGCTCGGTTTCTGGGACATTTCTAAGGCAAAGAGGTGCAAGACCATCATGACAATTCAGAAATTAAGCTTTAAAAATGATTTTAAAAAAAAGATTTAAAAGCGGTCTGATTTAGTTGAACGTAATAGCTGCACAGTCACACAGCATGGCAACGTTTCTTTTCATTTTCATTTTCTTTTAAGTGGCTACTTCAAACAGAAAGGCCTGGGAAGGGGAAGAGGGGTGGGGGTGTGTGTGTGTGTGTGTGTGTGTGTTCTGTTTTAAGCTAAAGGTCACTACTGGATGGGTCTTTTGATGTCTATTTAACAGACAGGTGGACAGACAGGTGGACACACACATACACATACACACACACACACACACACATATCATCATAATCATGTGGAGTTTGACTTAGATGTCATCCCCAAACAATGTGAAGAGCCCTTTGAAGAGATCCAGACACGTGTCCCCATATGTACATGCGCACACACACACACACACACACACACACACACACACACACACACACACACACACACACACATGTGAGTGTGAAGGTCTTTCTCTTCTCCATCAGTGTCTCTATAGTTGTGAGTTTGGAGCCGGCTACGTCGTAATCGTATATATCCGTTCTGCTCAGCGTTCAGCTCACTCCATCAGGTGCACATGGGGAGTGTGATCGCCACGCTGTCTTTCGAGGCGCGACGCCGTTTCTCTCGCCCCAGCTTCCTGTCCGAGTGTCGGCACGGTATGGCACGCTATCAGCGCTCAGGTAACGCAGTGCTTGCCAACACACACACACACATACACACTCATACAGCTGTGTCTACAGGTTTTGACAGTGTTTTCTTAGACTGAGAAGAACGGGCCGAGTGAGCAGTGGAGCGGATCAGAGTGCGAAATTTAAACACTGTAAATGATTTGTAACAATTCTCATTGATGTATAGTTTATTCTTTATTCGTTGTCATTCATTGTTTACTTAACTACATCTAATATCAGATACTTTTATTTGAGTAGATTTTTACTTGGGTCATTTCCCAATAAAGTTTATATTTCAATATATCCAAAAAAAAAGAGGAAAAAAGTTATGGTCTTCAAAGCAAGGCCCAGGTTGAATTCTCAGAAATTCTCAGATGTTGTCGTAGATGGGCTCGGTGTGTGTCCCGCCCGCTGTGTGTCCCGCTGTCATCTGCACATTCATAAACACTCTCATAAATGGACGTGTTTTGACTGGTCATCTGAGTCTGGTCCTCTAAACCAGTAAGAGTTAGATTCTGATACATTGAACCAGAATCAGTCTTTTCCTCATTACAGTCAGCCTAAAAGGACAAAAAAAATACATATCAGAAGGTAAATCCGATCACGGTGTATGATTTATTTAACCTGAACTTCGCTCACATGTCCTCGGTGCGTGATCGGCTCGTGTGCGGTCGTTATTGGGAGACGATTCGTGTAAATCATCTGAAAAGCAGAGAAAACAAACTTTGTGTTGAGTAGCACTTTTGTAATTTGTGTGTGTGTGTGTGTGTGTGTGTGTGTGTGTGTGTGTGTATACACTTACATGTCACTTTGTAAAAGCAGCAGTAAATAATGATAATCACGACTAGTGCTACGATCATGATGCCTCCACATGCCAGGGTACCATAACTTATGTTCAGCCTCCATCCTGGAGAAAAACGTGTGACGTAAATAATAACATACTCTGAAAATAATATGCTCTGTGAATTTAAACGTACAAATACATCATAAAAAAGGTAAACAGTGGCGAAAAGTTTGTGCTTTATTTTTTACTAAAGTATCGTTCTGTGGGATTTTTTTTTTTACTTCACCTAAATATAATTTTTTAAAAATAATAACATTAAATTTGATTAACAAACATTGTTTTTATTCCGTAAATTTTCATTAAGATCATAATTCTTTTTTTTCTTTTTTTTTTTCAATTCAACCTGTACAATTTAATTCATTAGCTATATTAAAAATATCCAAAAACAACCCCCAACAACAACAAGTACATAATTTATGCGCAAAAGTGTGGATTAGTTGCAACACCATCTGGATCCGGTTCATATTTAATGCCATTTAATTAGAAAATAACTTATTTTTTCATTAACACTGATTAGACACTGTTTAAATTTCACTTAAGTATCATTTTGACTTTGAGATTAAATTAATTTTGAAAAGTTTTTAAATTTTTTCTGCACTTTTAATGCTGAATTTGGAACAATATGTATTAATATCAACAAAAAGTGGGTAGATATGTAAACATTAGAATTAGATAGATAAATAGATAGATAGATAGATAGATAGATAGATAGATCGATCGATCGATCGATCGATCGATCGATCGATCACACAACTACCAAAGAATCAGTGACATAAATGTAATGCAAACAACATATAATTGAAAATACATTAACAAACAAAAAACCCGAGTGAATAAATAAACAAATAAATAAGTGCAGATGTTTGTTTAATTAATTTCTATGTCTACACTTCCCCTAAGCTTTCATTTTAACTATAATTTTCATGACATTTGAGTTGAAATAAGTTCCTGCAAAAAGTTGTGCTTTTTATTGTGCGTTTATTGAAACAGTCACCAGTGAGTTATTAATTAGTTAATTTCTTGTGACATCATTTTATTTAGCTATTAATATGAATTAAACTTGTGGAATTTAGACGTTTAGTTCTACACGTTATAAATATTCCCCATATTCAGTACATTGTAAGATCTCTGGATTCAGTAGTTGGTACATTATACGTTATTTACACTGTTTCTTATGCTGTAGTAAGGGATAAGGCTGTGTAAAATAAAGAATGACCTTTAAAAAAATAAAATAAATAATAATAATAATAATAATAATAATAATAATAGGGTCATTCCGTCTCAAGATGTCCAATACACGTTGCTTGACCATTTTTAATTTTCCTAATTTCTTCCTAATAACTTCAGCTGTAATCACTTACTGCTTTTATCACAGGAGAAGCGACACCGCAGCTCTGTTTATGACACTTTTCATTTGTAAAACACCCAACTGAACACTGTACTTCCATATTCGGATAAAATGTATTCACGCGTATCAACTGTACACCTGCACCAACATGATAGATCAGCACTGCAAAAAATGACATCTTAGCAAGTGGAAAACATCTTGAATATAGTCAAATGTATCTAGTATTTCCTATTATAAAATGACACTAAACCAAATGTAACATTATTAAACTTATTTCTAGATTAGTTGTACTCATTTCAAGCTTGAAATGGTCTTCTAGTCTTCTGAAATAGTTCTATTGGCAGATAATTTAGCTAATTTTAAGCATTTATTTCTAAAAAGAGGCAACATTTAAATCTTGAAATGAGTAAAAATGTCTAGAAATAGGTTTAATAATCATATCTATGGTTTATTGCAAACTTATAATAAGAAATATTAGATACATTTAGCTATATTCAAGACATTTTCACTTGCCAAGATGTCATTTTTTGCAGTGAGGGTTCTTCAAATCTGGCCCATATCATATGTTGCCAGTATCATATGTAGTAACATTTTAGACCTCACTGACAAGTATAAGCTATTGTATGTCAATCATAGACATAATTACTGTAAAATACTGTTCATTTGTGTTATTTGTTTTGCTTATATTACATCTCTTCATTTCTCAAAATGCATGAATAGAGTAAGGTTTTCCCCAGATTTCTACTAGCCCTGGCTCTGTAACCAGTGGAATCTCAAACTCATAATTTTTTGTACAACAGAATGCTACTATAGAGGACTTATTTCTGTGAAAACTTCAGGTTTGTATCTGGTCCCCCACCAGAGATATTCAACCCGAAAGTGGGGGGAATTTTAAAATTAAATTGCACTTTCTAGCCCCCATAAAAAAAAATAGGAGAAGTCTCAAATCTGATATGTTCTGCATGCACACTATACTTACCCAGGTACCCCCTAAAAAAATTAAGACTGACACTCAAACCCTTCCCATTATAAATTCACCCCAAAAGTGGACCTGTGAGCAATCTTGAGCATTACATGTGGACTTAAGTTCTAAGTCTAAGGAAGAAGAATGTGTAAAATGTTTATATATGTACATGTACCTTGTATTGTGCTGTAGAGAGCAGTTTTTGTTCCCAGGAGCTAGGACCACCCTGAGACGAAATATTGAGGTTTCCGTAAACAGCTGTATAACCAAAATTTTCTGTGTGCCATGACACAGAGATGGCCGTCGTAGTAAAAAAAAAAAAAGCTTTACAATTATTGGACCACTTGAGATGGACTGACCCAATAATAATAATAATAATAATAATAATAATAATAATGATAATAAAGCAGTAACATATAGAGTGACTTGCCTGGACAAATCTTGGAGACTCCAGACATAACTTGTTCTGAAAAGCCTGAGGGACTCTGGGTGGTTGGGTATGATGATGATGATGATGATGCTAGTGATGGTGATGATGGTGGTGGTGATGATGATAATGATGATAATAGTGATGATGGTGATAATGTTGATGATAATGGTGATTGTGATGATAATGGTGGTGGTGATGGTGATGATAATGGTGATGGTGACGTTAGGTTGAAAGGCACAGTGTAAGAAGCGTTCTGAGGAAACAGTAACGAGAGAACAAACAGAAAACGATCACAAATACAGACATAAACAGTGAGTTAGAAAGAAATGTCGGAGGTCTCGATGTTCCATAAGTGCATGAAGAACGTCGATTTATTCAGACAGGACAAAAGGTCAGCAAAATCGTACATTTCAGAGGTGAACATTCACGACTTTATATCTCAGACTGAAGTGCTGAATTATTGATTAAAATGAATCATTTGATTGTGAACAGCTTACTTACTTGAACAGTGTGCGATGGTGTTCGCTGTCGTTCGCTTCTGTCGCTGCTCTGAAACCTCAACTCTTCTTTCCTCTCCAAAAGTACTTCAACCCGAAGTGAAACTCGACTTTAGGGTCACAGTTGTCACGACCGTGTGAGAAAGGTGTCGTCGTCTATTTCTTTGGCATTATGTGAATTTAGGTCTGTGGTTAGCTGCCCAAAAACAACCTCTGCATTGTGAACAGTTTTATTTTTGTTTCATGAGAAGAAGATAACATGCGTTTCATGATCCATTATTAGCAGTTTAGTTTGGAATAAATTATTAAGTCATAAATGTTATGACCTAACATAAAACAAATCTGATATTTTATTTCTATTAATATGTGATGGTTTTAATTTTTTTAAAAAGAGTTTTTAAATGAATCTCCATCAAACACATCTGTATTACAGGTGTTCTTGCTGCATAAGCCAACGTCACTAACTTAGCTTTAGTGTTGCTCAAGGGCAGTGCTGTTTTGTGGAGTTATTATCTCATTGTGCAGAGTGTGCAGAGTGTGTGTGTGTGTGTGTGTGTGTGTGTGTGTGTGTGTGTGTGTGTGGTTCTGTTGTACATCGAAAGTCTCAAAATTGTTTTCGCTACACATTTGGGTTTGAGATCAAAAGATGAAATGATGACAGATCAGAATTTCAGCTTTTATTTCCTCATATTTACATCTAGATTTGTTAAACAACTTATAACATGGCACCTTATGTTTGAACCCACCCATTTTTTCAAGTGATCAAAATATTGGAGCATGTGACTGGTGTTTCTTGCTGCCCAGGTGTGCCCTGTTAAATTGATTGTTTAAAGAATTAATACCTCTGAATGTCTACTCTTGGTTTGAGCCCTAGGTTTCGCCTGTGACGACTGCATTTGTTGTTAAAAAGGGTAAACCATCATGAAGACCAGAGAGCTGTCTATGGGAGAAAAGCAAGCCATTTTGAATCTGAGAGAAGAGGGAAAATCAATCAGAGGCATTGCGCAAGCATTGGGCATAGCCTTGTCCTGAATGTCCTGAAAAAGAAAGAAACCACTGGTGTACTAACAACGGCCAAGGAAAACAACAAATGTTGATGACAGGAACATTGAGAGAGCTGTGAAGAAAAACTCAAAAACAACAATCAGTGACATCACCAACAACCTCCACAGGGCAGGGGTGAAAGTATCACAATCCACCATTCAAATGAGTCTTCAAATACAGAAATATAGAGGTCACAAAAGTTCTGGAAGCAAGATTAACCTCTACCAAAGTGATGGAAAGGACAAAGTGTGGAGAAAGAAAGGATTTGCTCATGATCCAAAACACAGAATCTCATCAGTCAAGGATGGTGGAGGTAGTGTCAGGGCTTGGGCTTGCATGGTTGCTTCTGGAACAGGCTCACTAATCTTTATTGATGATGTAACTCATGATGGTAGCAGCAGAAAGAATTCAGAGGTTTACAGGAACATTTTGTCGCCAGTTTACAGAGGAATGCATCCAAGTTAATCGGGAGGAACTTTATCATGCAGCAAGACAATGATCCAAAACACACTGCCAACTCAACAAAGGACTTTATCAGGGAGAACAAGTGGAAGGTTTTAGACTGGTCAAGTCAATCACCAGACCTTAACCCAGTTGAGCAGCATTTCATCTTCTGAAGGGGAGACTGAAGGGAGAAACCCCCCCCCCAAAACAAACAACAACCAAAAGAGTCTGCAGTAAAAGCCTGGAAAAGCAACACAAAAAAAAGAAACCAACAGTTTGGTGATGTCAGTGAGTCGCAAGCTTGATGAAGTTTTTGCAAGCAAGGGATATGCAACCAAATATTAAGTGTAATTTACTTTCACTTACTTCAAGAGGTAACTTATCAAGACATATACTTTTGCGCACCTATACAGTAGGTGGTCTGATACAAATGGTTCTATGTTTTATGCTGTTTAACACGTCTAGATGTAAATACCAGGAAATAAAAGCTGAAATCCTAAACTCTCGTCTCATATCCATCCTTTGATCTCAAACCCAGATGTCTTTGGTGTAGAGCACAAACGAATTGGTATTGCCATTCCAATATTTTCGGAGGGGACTGTAGTAGAAAGACTCAAAATGGTGACGCATGAGCACACAGATCCAGATTCAACACTTCACAAACCAACTTTATTCTTCGGAACTTTTTATTTATTTGTTTATAATTTACTTATATTAATTTTTGTATATAATTTTTGTATTATATATATATATATTATATATATCAAACTTATTGTAATCTTATGACACATTTAATAAAAATGTGGGTTCAGTGAGTGGAAAGTTCAGAAATTAAAACTAAACCAAAAAAAATATATTAAAGGGGTTATGGTGGGCGGGGTCAGAGCCTGACTATAAAAAATTTGAGAACCCCTCCTCTGTGGTCTATATTAGCACCTAGCTACACAAAATCCATCTTCCATTTACAGTCTGAGAGCACTAGTGAAAATGTTCATTACAAATGATATTATCAGCAATAAATTCTTGGAAATATTTAACATGAATTTCAGAATGTCTTAGTGTTTGGTCCGTCCTACTTTTTGTGCTTTAAAGCTGGCATGGATTTCAGAAGTTTGCATAAATCCTGACGATCTGTGTTCAAATAAATTCCATATGTTCAGTATGTTCTCAGACTTTTGGACACCACCGAATGTCCCTAGTATTTAATTTATCGATATGCTGGATCGATATTAGATACGCAATATTGGATTTCTAAGCTGCAGAGAGATAAGAGAAGATAAGTGGATGAATATCCGCTAGAGGGCGCCATCTGAATTGTGAGGAAGCTCTGTAAACGTAGAGCAGGAGTACTGAGAAAGTAAATGTGGCTCAGTGGTGATAGTTCAGTGTTGTGCTTTTGACTGGAAGGTGTTAAGTTCAAATCCCCAAAACTGCCACTGAGTAAGAACCTCAAAGTTCAGCGGAAATGGAAATTTATGTTATTTACACACTGGTGTCTATTTATAAAAATGGACAAAAGAGCTATAACAGTCATGGGTCTGTCTTGAATTCTTCCTCAGCATAGAGTGTGGAGACACTGAACACCTGGATCACACTCCGGTAAGAGGCGTGGCCTAAAGTTTGAAGGTGGAAAGCTGTGCATCTTTCACTTTTGGCTTTTCTACTAAATGTGCAATAGTCCTCAAAACTTACAGACCAAATTTTTTATTTATTTATTTATTTATTTATTTTATTTCTTTATTTTTTTACAAATCTTACCTAATGCACCTTTAATATTCCAATATTTTTCTTTCTGTAATTATTATTATACAAGTCACATGCACATTATGGTGCTTGTTTGTTCCCTGTTGGTGTCCTAAATCTGGCCCAGACAGTTGGACTGGCTCAGTAGAAAGCCGATAGACATTAGGGAGAGTGACGGATGAGCTGCTTTCTCATCAACTGACTCAGCAAATCCTGCAGAGTTTCCAGGCAAGAGATCAGGCCAAGTTTCTCAAACCTGTCAGAGTCCCATAATGCATTAGAGCTGTTATGTGTGTGTGTGTGTGTATGTGTGTGTGTGTGTGTGTGTGTGTGTGTGTTTCTGTAAATATATTTTTATATTTATATAGTTATGATATAGTGTGAAAGTCTGAGACAGGAATGCGAAAGTCTAACACAGAAGTGCAAAAATCTGAGACAGGAATGCAGAAGTCTGAGAAAGAAGTCCAAAAGTCTGAGACAGAAACACAAAAGTCTGAGACAGAAGTCCAAAAGTCTGAGACAGAAACACAAAAGTCTGAGACAGAAGTCCAAAAGTCTGAGACAGGAATGAAAAAGTCTGTGACAGAAGTGCAAAAGTCTGAGAAGTGCAAAAGTCTGAGACAGAAGTCCAAAAGTCTGAGACAGAAGTGCAAAAGTCTGAGACAGAAGTCCAAAAGTCTGAGAAGTCCAAAAGTCTGAGACAGAAGTGCAAAAGTCTGAGACAGAAGTGCAAAAGTCTGAGAAGTCCAAAAGTCTGAGACAGAAGTGCAAAAGTCTGAGAAGTCCAAAAGTCTGAGACAGAAGTGCAAAAGTCTGAGACAGAAGTGCAAAAGTCTGAGACAGAAGTGCAAAAGTCTGAGACAGAAGTCCAAAAGTCTGAGAAGTGCAAAAGTCTGAGACAGAAGTGCAAAAGTCTGAGAAGTGCAAAAGTCTGAGACAGAAGAGCAAAAGTCTGAGAAGTGCAAAAGTCTGAGAAGTGCAAAAGTCTGAGACAGAAGTCCAAAAGTCTGAGACAGAAGTGCAAAAGTCTGAGAAGTCCAAAAGTCTGAGACAGAAGTGCAAAAGTCTGAGACAGAAGTGCAAAAGTCTGAGAAGTGCAAAAGTCTGAGACAGAAGTGCAAAAGTCTGAGAAGTGCAAAAGTCTGAGAAGTGCAAAAGTCTGAGACAGAAGTCCAAAAGTCTGAGAAGTCCAAAAGTCTGAGAAGTGCAAAAGTCTGAGACAGAAGTGCAAAAGTCTGAGACAGAAGTGCAAAAGTCTGAGAAGTCCAAAAGTCTGAGACAGAAGTGCAAAAGTCTGAGACAGAAGTCCAAAAGTCTGAGAAGTCCAAAAGTCTGAGAAGTGCAAAAGTCTGAGACAGAAGTGAAAAAGTCTGAGAAGTCCAAAAGTCTGAGACAGAAGTGCAAAAGTCTGAGACAGAAGTCCAAAAGTCTGAGAAGTCCAAAAGTCTGAGAAGTGCAAAAGTCTGAGACAGAAGTGCAAAAGTCTGAGACAGAAGTGAAAAAGTCTGAGAAGTCCAAAAGTCTGAGACAGAAGTGCAAAAGTCTGAGACAGAAGTCCAAAAGTCTGAGACAGAAGTGAAAAAGTCTGAGACAGAAGTGCAAAAGTCTGAGACAGAAGTCCAAAAGTCTGAGACAGAAGTGCAAAAGTCTGAGACAGAAGTGCAAAAGTCTGAGACAGAAGTCCAAAAGTCTGAGACAGAAGTGCAAAAGTCTGAGACAGAAGTGCAAAAGTCTGAGACAGAAGTCCAAAAGTCTGAGAAGTCCAAAAGTCTGAGACAGAAGTGCAAAAGTCTGAGACAGAAGTGCAAAAGTCTGAGACAGAAGTCCAAAAGTCTGAGAAGTGCAAAAGTCTGAGACAGAAGTGCAAAAGTCTGAGACAGAAGTGCAAAAGTCTGAGAAGTGCAAAAGTCTGAGACAGAAGTCCAAAAGTCTGAGAAGTGCAAAAGTCTGAGACAGAAGTCCAAAAGTCTGAGAAGTGCAAAAGTCTGAGAAGTGCAAAAGTCTGAGACAGAAGTCCAAAAGTCTGAGAAGTGCAAAAGTCTGAGAAGTGCAAAAGTCTGAGACAGAAGTCCAAAAGTCTGAGACAGAAGTCCAAAAGTCTGAGACAGAAGTGCAAAAGTCTGAGACAGAAGTCCAAAAGTCTGAGACAGAAGTCCAAAAGTCTGAGACAGAAGTCCAAAAGTCTGAGACAGAAGTGTAAAAGTCTCTAATGTATTAAAAACAATATTTATACACACTACGTTATCACACCCCGCTTAGTAGCTCGAACCAGAAGAACTCTGGGTCGACTTTTCAACTTTCTACACTTTTACATTACCGTCCTCAAGCCCTATCGATTAACAGATTACCCGGGCTGCACTCGTGGAATATCTTTACAGCTCCTTATCTCCTTATTTTGATATAATTACGAGCAGAGCTTTATGAGAGAGATGGAGATGGCGTACAGGGACTAAAGTGGTGTGTCAGCAGCCGCTTGTCTCTTTAGCCATGTTTAAAAGCTGCTGATGGCCTAATGGTCTTACTGGAACTCGCTCCCACCACTCAGACCTACTTCCTGCTCGCTGCCAGCCTTTCTGCCAATACCAGTTATAAACGTAGAGTTTGAAGGAACACTCTGTAACAGTCACAAGGTTGTAACTGTTAGCATTAGAGCAGCTGTGCTGACATCATTCCGGTGGTCCATCAGGTCAGGTTTATATAAGGGAGAGGCTTCAATTTAATGAGGGGGGAATCCTGATGATGAAGCTCAATATTGAGGAAATCGATAGACCTTCTGAGGGCTATCGCTGAGGCTGCTCGAGAGAGAGTGATATAGAGAGAAACACAGAGAGAGAGAGGGTGATAGGGGGAGAGACAGCTTTTGATTTCACCTTCACTTAAAGCTGCTATTATGGCTGTATTGATCTTTTTATCTAACTGATCTATTATAGCACTCAAGGCCTCCTCCCTCTCTCTCTCTCTTTCTTTCTCTTTCTCTCTCTCTCTCTGTTATTCTTTATCATCTTTCTCATAATTTCGTCACTTTATCTCTTACAATTATCATCAGGCTTTTAGATGATATTTCACCAAACATTTATGTTTGCTATGAAAGTCCCATCACACAGGATAAATCAACTGGTTTAGGTGGAATTTATGTTTCAAACGCTTTTGAGTTTGTTTACCACCAGTGTCTTTTGCAAAAGTCTGAAACAGATGTGCAAATGTCTGAAACACATATATATCCAGAAATGCATGTCAAAAAGAAACAAGAAGAGAAACATGAAAACAAGGATTTTTGGTAATGAATGCATGGTAGGACTTCTCAAAGAATCAGCAGGGTATGGAGACAGGACTAGTACCAAAACAAAAGCCCTATCTGGACAGGATTAAATTTAAATGGGGTCCAGGGGAAATTTCCTATTTTACAGGAGCTCATCTGTGACTTTATTATTACTGTTTGGATTAGCCTCGTTGGTGTTTTTCTCCGTCCTCCTCTGAGAAAATTGTAGGCTGATTGGCATTTCCAAATTGTCTGTAGTGTGTGAAGGCGTGTGTGATCGTGCCCTGAGATGGGTTGGCATCCCGTCCAGGGTGTTCCCCGCCTTGTGCCCCGAGTTCCCTGTGATAGGCTCCAGGGTCCACGCTACCCTGCGTAGGATAAGCGGTATGGAAAATGGATGGATGGATGCACATGTTCTTGATTTTCTATGCAATTAACTAATCCAATCCAAATAAGCCTAAAGGCATGTGGGAAAACTTAAACAAAACCACATAGAGTACAAAGAATAAGCACAAACAGTACTTGCAGTGCTGGGAATTCATGACAGCTTTTTCCTGTTCATAGTGATACTGTTTTTTATGCAGTCACCTTAAAAGAATGTTATAGGATAAACAGTCATCTTTTTCGGTAATATTTTGTTCACAAAGGTACTTCTGATTATTTCTCGGGAGTTGTACACAGTCTCATCCCAGATGAATGACATGTTGGTCTTCCTGGAATCACTGTCATACAGATTAATTCCTGATAAAGGTTTCACTATTTACTAAGTGCATGTTTGAAAGGGGTTGTTATCTCCTTATTTAGGATTTTTGCATCAATCTCTTTCCCTCTGGCCTGTGGTGTTCAAAAGCTCTTCAGACCAGCAGAAGCAGCTGCTGTTTTTAGAGGGATTACTCACTGTCTCAGGTTTTCCCACAGAGGCCGAGTCCTGCATCGTGTTATTCGAGTCGCTATGATGAAAGGCGTGAGAGAGAGAAGCGAAGGGGGGAGAGGGGGACAATCCAGACGAGGTGCATGGTTAGACAGATCAAGGCTGGGGGAGAACCAGAGGGAAGGGGAGGGTGTTCCTGGAACCTGATCCCCTCACTCAGGCTCAATTTGGGAATGTGACTTTCCTCCATGTCCCCAAACAGGGTGAGAGAGAGAGTGTGTGAGAGAGAGACAGAGAGAGGTTGTGGTAAGGCCCCAAGGGTTGGACAAAAAGAGCGAGCCAGTCTGATAATGTGTTAAGGGCGGTTGCGAGACAAAAAAAGCAAGGGATGGATGGAAGAAAGGATGGAATGGGCAGACGAAAGAGAAGAAGAGGGAAAGCAGTAGAACAGAGGATGGACAGAGAGGTGAGGGAAAACAGCAACAGGACCAAGAGGTCGACACCGAAGTATTTCCAAAGGAGGTGGGGGAGAAAGAGTGTGAAGTACAGTACGGGTTGAAAGGAGAGACAGAAGCTGCGTAACTGCTGACGGTAGAAAAGCAAGAGAAGAGGAGTGCGGCTAACCTGATGGGAGAGCCCGAAGGAGGAGGAGGAGGAGGAGAAGTCAAGCTATGTTCATCCCTCCTTTATCTCTCCTTCATCCCTCATTTTAAAATTGAGCAGCAGCCCTCACAGGAAGGAGGCGTTTATTACGTTTATCCCGTACCAGATCTTGAACAAACACTAAAGCGGAAGCAACACCGTGGGGAACAATAATCCGGATCTTACCAACAACTTCTGTGGATCTACGCCTGGATGCTGATGTCTTTACTTCAGAGTAGCAGCATTGATTTGAAGATCTTCAAGAGTAGGAGGCTGATGAAGGACTCAATTTGTAATCTGCAGCGATTTTGCTCCAATCGATCAACAGAGGCTCTGCAATATGTGAAGTTTGTGAATGCGTGGCTTGTGATACAGGACAGAGTGTGGTGTGGTTACATGATTTATGATTCATATCTGGATTAACAGGCCACCAGGTGATCAAGTTAGTACTCCAGCAATGTTCCTCCAATGACCATATTATGTTATTTAAAATGAAGATGTTCAATAATGATCAATATTTTGAGTCTGTGAGCTGACCAAGCTTGCTTAATCCAGCTCCTTATTTTTTTTCTTCTCTCTAGTTGTTTCAACCTTCTTGCGAAAGTTCTTATCCAAAGCTACGTGTTTTGGAGACCAGTGCAGTGGGATCGCGCATCTGTCAGCGGCACAGTTTAAAAAGACTCTCGTCTGTTGTTGACACTTGCAAATAACATCCACGGCGCATGATGGCTTTTACACGTCTGGACTGTGTAAAAGCGCAGCAATCCGCGCCTTTATTTATGCGTGCCTGCTCTCGGGAGGAATGACCTAACATGGAAACGCTGACTTCTCCGCTCATCACCAAAATAAATGAGGCCGGAGAGGACGCGTCGGGTTTTTTTTTTTTTTTTTTTTTCATTTCTCATCCGCAAGTCTGCTCGGCTGACATTTTCTCATAAATATCTCTCACTTCCTCTGTTTTCGTCCTGTTCAAACAAATGAAACTCTTTTTAAACTGAGGCAATCTAAGTGCTTCGGTGCCAAGTATCATGGCCCTTGCTGGTGCACACTAGCTCCAGTCCTTCCTTTTCAGTCAAAGCCTTCCTTTCACAAAGAGGGCCTCTAAAATCCTCTCAGTCATGAATATCCAGGGTATGGAACTGTTTGCCATAGCAGTGGTCATTATTCTCTTCGTGGCCGTCCTCAAGCAGTTTGGCATCCTGGAGCCCATGTCTCTGGAAGGTAAGGAGCACAGCTGGAGCTGTACATCACACTCGAGGGCTGGCGTGATTGTTTATGACAGCTAGGCACTCAGATAATTTCACATTACACTTCGCAGGTGTGACAGAGGAATTTGTAGTGGCTCAGATGGCAAATAAGGGATGAAATAGAGGCTGTGGCTCACCGTGACAAATGAGGTTGTCTTGAATGTTAATAATATGCGGAAATATTGCTCTTTACCGCTCAACTCTTGAGTCTTTATTTTAATTGTTTGGACTTAATAGTTATATTTACAATTCATCAAGGCTGATTTGAGTCGTGGTCAAAATTCAGAAATGAGCCTTATGGGGGATAGTCCTTTCCTCGCCATTGTGATTTACGCAACCAGTCAGATTCCCATTGCGTCTCGATTCTCCGATTATGTTCTAGCAGGGTCGTCCCTTGGGTACGGCAAGGTACATCGGCTGCCCAACCTTTGTACCACCAGCGGCAACAAAATGATCTCAAATAATTTGTTATAAGGCGCCACGTTTCACGTTCAATGAAGTGTATCATAGTATCATTCATTCATTGTGCACTGAAAAGGAAAAATGAGTTATTGCACAATTCATTCTGTCCCTCAGGGGGAACCTGTAAAGCTTTATGTACTGCAGACGCCTGACACAGAGGGTTTCCCTATCAGAAAGGGTTACTCATTAGAAAGCTAAGAACCCTTCACTATCTTTCAGTCTTTGAATCTTTGGATGGTTAATTGTTCTAGCTTCCTAAAACATTTCTACTCGGAAACTTTTGTGAATGGGAAGTCCTCCGTTGTAGGGTTCTACATAGAACCTGTAAAGGTTCCTCCCTGAGATACAGAGATATAACCGGATATATATATATTTTTTCTAAGTTTGTAGCCTGGTCAACAATTCTACCATGCTTCATCACTGCAAGGTTTTTTCTGTAGTTTGCTGATTGTTCTGTAATGTTCCCGAGACATTTTGTTGCAGTTTTAGAGTACAGATACAGTCATTAATTAAAGATCTGAGCTTGAACTTGGTTTTTCAACTAGGCACTTTGACTTCTTGTGTGATACTTGTGTGAGTTTAGATCATGGATGCAGCCATGACAACTCACTCGCCTGTAGAGACAGGATGTTAATACATTTAAAATAGCTTTGTATGAGTGCTGCATGGTCAGAAATGAAAGTTTGTGGGACTCACATTTGTCACCTGATGTCAGCGTTGACGTCCGTCTTTGCAACACATTTGGCTCTGGTGAATAGAGGCCACTTCTACACGAAAAAAAGGGTTCGTCAAGGGTTCTTGGATACATAGCTATAAAGGTTTCTGCTTCGAACCCTTTCTGATAGAGAAACACTCTGTTCTAAGGGTTTCCCCAGTGGGACAACCAAAGAACCCTTAAGGCTTCTAAATGATGCGTCACTGTGACCATCAAAACATGAATAAGCTTGTAACGTAATGACTGATCATTATGAGATACTGAAGGAAAAGAGGAAATTATAATGATGCAAAAAAAGAGGAAGTTTGTGGATGGTATATATTAGAGATTGGAGTGTTATTATATTTTCCTATAAGGGACTCTTAGAATTTAGTTCAAAGGTTTGCATCTGCTAATGTTTCTGGGGGGGAAATGTTAAGCTATAAGAGAAAATGAAAATAGTTAATTAATAATAATAAAAAAAACAGGTCCAGGGGGTTAAAATAAAAGAACCATGGCTGTATCAAGACAACAGCAAAAAATCTATAGAATAATAATGCATTCAATAATAATAATAAGAAGAAGAAGAAGAAGAAGAAAAAGAAGAAATTAAACAGAATAAAGAACTCAAAGATTTGCCATGACTCTTGGTCTCTAGAATTGATGTGATGAAGGCAGTGTGTGACATCTGTTAGAATACATACAGACGTGACAAATTAAAGGAAAACAAATTATGTCTGTTATGCTGTTAGGGTTTTTCTTCTCAGATGGTTTGGCTTCCTTAGTGTGAAGTGTGAAGTACAAATCAATTCAGAGTTCTTCTGACTGGATCACATTTATCCTATGAAGATGAAACATTTCTATCTCGATTGGACGTGGTCTCCTCCAAGATGACTCCGCCCCCATCCACAGGACACGAAGGCTGACTGATGAGAATGAAAATGGTGTGAATCACCATTACTAAATATACGGTCACCAGATCTGAACCATCTTGACCTCCTGTGGGAGATTTTGGAGCTAGACAGCGACAGCGCTCTCCGACACCATCATCAGAACACCAGCTGAGGCCAAATCTTTTGGAAGAATGGCGTTCATCTCACTAGTACAGTTTCAGAGACTCGCGGCATTGTTATCATACCGTCATATTGCCCGGCCCTATCTAAGGGTGCACAAACTTTTGCACTCCAACCTGTGAGGGATTTTGTATTTTTATTTATTTATATATTTATTTTTTGACAGATTTCACACAATACACAGATTATTTAATAGGTTATGGATATACACTGTTCTGTACTTGACTGCTGCTCAGTCTGAGTGTGTTTATACCTGACCCATGAGGAATATGAGGTGAAAGGTCATCTGCGTTTGTTTGTCCGTGTGTCTCTAGCCTTCGGAACACACTACCTTGCCTTTGCTACGCGCGATTCATAGCATGGCCGTGCCGGCATTAGAGTTAGGGGTCTATTATTATACCCTTTCATATTAAATATCATAGTGCATTTAGTCTTATAAAGTATCCACGAGTCTCCGAGCCAAATATTATGAGTGCCCTCGAACACCCGAGCGTCTCCACCCACCTTCGCCTGAGTTGCTTTTCGAGTAGCATTTCGCCTCTCCCTTTCTCAAGCCCAAAAACAAGTCTAGCATTACGCTTCATCCATTATGCATGTAGTATTGAGTGGGCTTATTTTACTGCCACCTAAATATGGGGTTTCAGAAGGACACTGTCCGTTCCTCAAAATACCCACAACCACACACGCGCGCACACACGCTCGCACACGTACACACCATCCCATCCTTAACCACACCCATAAAAACATTTCACACTCCCCTAAAGCCTTTACATTTCCGATAGTCCAGTCCCTTAGTGGGTATCCACAGCCTGTAATTATCCCCAAAACTATCGATCCATCTGCAGTGTGTTGCTCTTAGGGCTCCCACTCCCTCCATAATGGTAGCACGGGTTCTCACGTTTCATACACAAGTGCTCCTGTTGGAACTCTGCTGCAGAAAGTTTGAGGGGGAAAAAAAGCCACCGTTTATGAACACAGCACTGAATCATCACTGAATAGCATTTTGTATGGATTAACCTTCATAATAGATTTCCTATCTATGGTTTAAAGCGTGTGTGTGTGTGTGTGTGTGTGTGTGTGTGTTAAGTAATGTGGTCACTGAGATCCCCAGACGTTTGGTGGGAGGTAAAGTGCTGATTGTACCTGGTTTAAAAAACAATGGTCAAGTGTATATATATCATATAACGCACCAGGGGTCAAAAGTGTGTATACGTATACGTTGTGGTTTAGAAGTACCGTAGAAATATCCAGCGGTTTACTTTGAGTCCTTCGTTTGGCTGCTTGGCACAAACAGGAAGGCAGCTGAGACGTGTAGTGTAAATACAGCATCTCAGTGACCCACGCATCTCTTCTGATTCAGATACACCGTTACTTCCTGATTGTAAATAAGGACAAGGGTTACGAAAGATAGTTTAGATAATGAATGCTTAAGGATCATATATAATGTTATGGCTGGACCAATATTTACGTTTCGCTATCAACTAAACTACTAAACAAACACTTTTTTCCCTCATTACAAGGAAAGACATGATTTATGGTCATCATTGTTTGAATATATCTGGTAGAAAAATGACACGCCCTTAGTGGTGAAGCTATGGAAACGGTAATATTTGAGAAAAGGTGCATGTTGTGTAGCTTTACAGAATTACTCTGAAAGCTAATCATAGGTACAAGAGTGATGCTTGAATCATTTTAATGGTACGCTACTTTCACTTTACCATGTTAGAGATACAAACAGGCGCAAAAGCTGTACCCTCGAAAGTACCACCAGACTGACAGCGAAATGTACAGCTTAGTGTTTTTTTTTTTCTTTTCAGCTTAGTAATTTTTGAATCTTTCTCGGGTAAACACGTAAAGACAGAGACAGGAAGACAGGTAAACGCAGGTCCTGTATTGTTTTTGAAAACAAACTTTCCATTCATTGTACTGTAATAATCTCTCCCTGAATGATGGTACCTGTTTTAAACACGTTATTATTAGTGTGAGGGGTTTGTGCTTTACTGACAGTGTGTGAGAGAGGAGATGCGTGTGATTATTTCAGCATAATTACTATGAGGTCATTGTCCATAACATCATCGTATCGAGTGTAGTTTCTCCACTAGAGGGAAGACGTGGCCCTGGTTTTGGGATTCTTGTGGCTCGGACTGATATCACACTGATTCATCAGGTGAAAAGTCTTTAAACTTGGGGATTGGATTTAAAACGGAGGTCATTAACAGGGAAAGATAAATGATTAGAAGAGAAAAAGAGACTAATTTAAGTGATATAAATGCTGTAAGAACACTGCAATATGAAATATAGTCAAATTGATCTCGTATTTCCTGCTATAAGATTACAGTAAACCAAATACAGGACTATTAAACCTAGACATTTTTTAAAGTAATTTCATGCTTGAAGTTTTCTTTTTGGTTCAAGATGTTTTTGAAGTACAGAGGAGTAATGACGTTTTTTTTTTGTTGTTGTTGTTGTTGTTGTTGTTGTTTTCAATCAGGGTTTCTAAATTTCAGCACACAGGATCTGAACAGATGACTATGAAAGTTAAAGATTTAAAGATACACTTCAGATTTCTCACCACCCTTAAACAAGACATTTTTTAGTGTCCGAAATGTCAGAACCTTGTTTCAGGAAAACCGAACCATTCCTTTTCTTACACCCTGATACACACACTGATTAAATAAGCCCTCTTATACACCCCAGTTAACTGATCATTTGTTTCTTGGCCGGTTTCAGACATCGACCCGATAACCTGCTAAAGCGAATATGGAGATTTTTTTTTCAGAGACGTAAAAAAAAAAAAGTCAGAATGTCCTTGACTGCGTTTGTATTGAAGTGGAGTGAGAGACGCTCGGCTGTAAATGCCTCGCCTTTTTATTTGGACTTTTCCAACGCTCTTAGTCACGATCCATACCCGGAGTCAATGCACAGACGAACACGCTTAATGGAGAGAGATCTATATTCCTGACTGACACAAAACACACACATACACACACACATATACACACACACATACACACACACACACACACACACACACACACATACGCGTCACATTCCTGCAGCCAGTCAGGTATTCAGACACACACACACACTTTATGTTTTATTACAGCTTTATAAATAGTGTGTCGCAGACGTAACAAAGAAGTACAAAGCAGCGAATAAAGACAAAATATTCAACAAGGTGCAGCTGAAGGGTAAAGCGGTTCAAAATGATACATTTAAAAACTATTATACATTAAAAAAAAAAGACTGTATGACAAATATATATGTTTTGGTGAGAACCCGTTGACCTAAAGAACCCTTGACGAACTTGTGTGCCAGTGCCTGATTAGCTTGATCAATATATCCTCCTTTTCCAGTTTTTTTCCAATATAGTCGCAAACATTTCCCAGTTCACTGTTCTAAGTGTGAACCCAAGGGTTCTTTGGATAGTTAAGGGTTCTAAGGGTGACCTCTCTGATAGGGTGACGGTTTTATAGAAGAAAACCAACGATTTGGTGATGTCAGTGAGTCGCAGGCTTGATGCAGTTGTTGCAAGCAAGGGATATGCAACCAAATATTAATTTACAATCACAGCATTTGGCAGACGCTTTTATCCAGAGTGACTTACATTTATCTCATTTATACAACTGAGGGTTAAGGACCTTACTCAAGGGCCCAGCAGTGGCAGCTTGGTGGTGCTGGGATTTGAACTCACAACCTTCCAATCAGAAGTCCAACATCTTAACCACTGAGCTCCTATCCATATTTTGATCTCGAATCCAAATGTCTTTGGTGTGGAGCACAAACAAATGAACTGGCCTTGCTGCTCCAATAGTTTCAGAGGGGACTGTAAGTGTGTGTGTGTGTGTGTGTGTGTATATATATATATATATATGAGATAAGTTCAGCATGTATGATTTTGTGTGTAATTGGGACAATTTGTCTCCTGGGTGTTTGTCATAAAACTGTACTTTGAGCGGCCTCTGTGGATTTCTCTGTGAAAGGTTAATTAGATCGCAGAAAGGAAAGAAGATTGAAGGAGGGAACAGGAAAGAAAAGACGAGAGCGAGGAAAGAGAAGGCTCACACCTGGATCTTGACTTGACGTTAATTTGGATTACTCGGGAAAGCATGATTGTCATTTTTAAAGTGTTTTAACTGGATTTTGCTGAGTCACGTGATTTTTTTCTTCCTTTAGTTAAAGATGTCGCATCGTTTTTAAAAGGAAAAAATAGAGAAAGAAACCCAGCTCTTTTCTGGTGTACAGGATTAATATATTTTAAATTGAGAATGACTTGGACACTCGGTGTGTAAATGCCGTGAGAGGAAGAATCAAAATAGGCGAATTGTTTGGGTTTTTTTTTTTTTTTTTTTTTTTTTGAGAGAGAAAGAGAGAGAGAGAATCCAAAGTTGAAGGTGTATAACCGGAGGATGAGTGTCAGATGGGAGACGGAGGGACTGCAGACTGTGGGTATCGTCTGCCTGGTGTTCATGTTCCTCAAACTCATGCACTTACTCGGACTTATAGACATCACAGAGACAGGTGAGAGACAGACGGACAGACAGACGGAAAGAGAGACAGATCGGTCTCGGTTTTATAATGTTCTCACCTCGGTTTGCTGTATATTTTTTGTGGTTTATGCAAAAAAAAAAAAAAAAAGTTTGACTTGACTCTTCTTTTTTTCCTTTTTTACTCTCTCCTTTCCTCTACTATCCACTCATATCCCTCTCTCCCTCACTCGCTTTTTGTCGTCTGTGTGTGAAGACGGTGAGCATAAGCACGGTGAAAACCGACCCAGCTGTTTCTTCTGTTCACTTTTTTCCTCCTCTGTCTTGCTGTTGTGTCGTGGACTTTGTGTGGTCTCTGTGTTTTGGTGTCTCAGTGCTTTTGTTTTTACTGTGTGATTGGTTCCTGTCCATCTGTTTCCTCAGCGCTAAATATCCTTTTCTCGTTTTTACGAACACAATCCAGCATGTTAGAGCGAGAAAAAAAACAACAAAAGACTGCAGTTTAACTGCAGCAAAACCAAACGTGTATATAAACCAAATAAGACAAATCAAATGGAAACCATATTACCATATGAATCATTTCTAATATTCAAATCTATATTCAGTCTTTAGGCCACGCCTCCTGCCTCGGATGAGTCGGACGCTTACTCGAGTTCAAGATGGCTGCCAGGACTGTTTTTAGCTCTGAATTACTTTTGTTCATTTTTTCTAGCTATCGTTGTGATAACCGACATACCATAAACGCTATACTGTTTTAGCAAGTGTGCACAATGCTAATCCGAAGGCTCCGGTGCAAAACTAGAGAAGGAGTATTTGGATCTATGGCACAACCTGCTTCCTCTTGTTTTTTTAATCTATTTTTTATTTTATTTTCATATTAGCCAATCACACAGAACAAGGCTTCTCTTTCGTCCAAATTTCCATCTCTCTCTCTGTCTTTACTCTTCTTCCACTACTGTGCTAACTCTTTCTCGATCTCGCTCCCTCCTTCCCTCCCTCATTCCCTCCTCCCTCGCTCCCATCGCACGTTCACTACATCCTGTCCGTTTAACCTGCATCCCATTTCCTCACCCCTGTCCCTCTGTCCTTCCTTACCTCCATCCCTCCGTCTCTGTCTCACTCTCTGCCCCTCTTGTCTTCTCCTGTCTTCCGTCGCTCTTTTTCTCCCGTAGACAGCAGCGACAGCGACTTGGAGCTGGCCACCGTCAGGCACCAACCCGAGGGCCTGGAGCAGCTGCAGGCTCAGACCAAGTTCACCCGCAAGGAGCTGCAGTCGCTCTACAGGGGCTTCAAAAACGTGAGAAGCTGCTGAGCACTGATTGGAATTGCTAGCTAGCTGTTAGTTAGTAAACAGTCGATTATCATGATCTACTGTAAAAGCTTAAAGGGATAGTTCACCCAAAAATGAAAATTCTGTCATTATTTACTCACCCTCATGTCGTTCCAAAACTGTATGACTTTCTTTCTTCTGTGGAACATAAAAGGAGATATCTTGAGAAATGTCTCTGTGTTTTGTTTTTGTTTGTCCATACAATGGAAGTCAGTGGGCACCAAAACTGTTTGGTTACCAACATTCTTCAAAATATCTTCTTTTGTGTTCCGCAGAAGAAAGAACTATCCCTTTAATATTAGTACTGTAAACGAGGGCAAGGATGACAAAGGGCAAGACAAAATGGCTTCCAAAACAGGAAGTCAGAATGACGTCATGTTGAAGTGCTTGACTGATACACCACACCCTCACAGAATCTAAACAAATATTTAGCAAGCTAGCTAAATACGGAGAGCAGCGAAGGGATTTACGAGAACATTTTACTCACTCTTACTGATGGGATGGTGTTCTCGACCAGTCTACGATAACGATATATCGACATACTGTATTCCAGGAGTGAAGAGCCCGAAGTTGGTAAAACTCTTCCTCAAAGTGTCTGTGACGTAACCGCGGCCTCATACAAACTCCACCTTCTTCAAAACGAATAAACTCCGATCATTTTTTCCTCATCCAAGCAGTTGGGCGGAAAGCTGTAGAACCAAAAACACATCAATGAGTCATGTTTACTTTTAACAAGCTACTACTGTAGAGCCAGCCCTGCCCTTTGGGGGGCGGGACATATAATGTTCAAGAGAGGATTTAATTAGATGATCATGAAGATTTGCACATATATGAATCATTTGTTTTCCCAGAAGTGATGATCTATAAAATTATAACTAGAGTATCTCCATAACTATTTTTTTTTTCTATACGGGTCATATTGGTTGCTATAATAGTAAGGGATGGGTACAAAACACTAATACTGATTTCAGGGGTACTATTAGCATCCACATAACATTAGCATAGTTTTCTACCCCTACTGGGGGCAAGGTTCAGGTCTAAAATCCAGGTCTAAACCTGAGGTCAAACACAAAGCTACAGACCTCAGACAAAGCATTAAATCATCTGAAACATGATGTGAGCCGAGATTTAGGACAGCGAGAAGTGCGCGTGCTGTGGGTTTAATTAGACCTTTAATGAGTCCTTCTCTTTCCATTTCAGGAATGCCCGAGTGGCCTGGTCGATGAGGAAACTTTCAAGACCATCTACTCTCAGTTTTTTCCCCAAGGAGGTAAAAAAAAAAGGACCTCTTTTTTTTTTTTCTTGTCACATATTTAAAACGAAGACGGCATTTATTTCATTCGCTGTACTTGACCCGTGTGTTTACTTTCCTTCCCTAGATGCCACTACGTACGCTCACTTCCTGTTTAACGCTTTCGATCTGGACAGAAATGGCTCCATTCGCTTTGAGGTAAGCACCACAATATCTTGAATATGGGCAAACGTAGCTTATATTTCTAATTATGAGATTATTCTAAATCAAATATAAGATTATTCAGCCTGTTAGATGCTCATTTACTCATTTCAAGTTTTCATATTATTTTGGCAGATAATAATTTAGCGTCTTTCTAGAAATAAATGCTTAAAATGAACAAAAATGATTAGAACATGACTAATTACATCAAGCTAGAAATGAGTAAAAATGTCTAGAAATAGGTTTATTAATAATAATATATTTTAGTATAATGTAATCCTATAAAATGTCACTTTTGTAACACTAAATTTGTCTATATTCGAGATATTTTCACTTGCTAACATGCCATTTTAAATTTTATTTCTGTAAGAGGATGCTGTGATTGCGTTGATTGATTTTTATATAATAGAACTGATGCGATTGTATTCATATATAATAGAACTAATGTATGTGACCTATATGGTATGTTTCTATTTGATTGATAGTTGTGTTTCATAGTAAGACATTATGATTCATCTGGTTTTTTTTCCTGTTGTCTATAGTTAGTCTGATGTTTTATAGCTGGTCCTTGTCATCACAGTTTACACCAGTTGAATTCTCAATTCTGATTGGTCAGCAGCTCTGACAGTAGTTCTGGCTACAAGGCAAATCACAGGTTTATATTAATGCGCGTGTTCTAATTATCACGTATGTTTCCGTTGCCACGTGTGTTTTTGTTTTGGTTCATGTCTCGTCTCCCATGTCTTGTCATTATTTATCCCCCTCGTGTGTCATGATTACTCTCACCTGTTTTCAATTCGCCCTTTGATTAGTCTGTGTATTTAAGCCCTCGTGTTTCTCTGTTCGTTGCGAAGATACCGAGCCGTGGATTGTTGTTTGTCTTTCTGGTTTTTTGATCTAGCTTCTGGTTTTCTTGTTTTGCTCTTGCCTAGTCTAGTTCACGTTGTTTGTTTATTGCCTGACCCTTGCCTGAACCCTTGACTCTTCCTTTGAATTACGTCTCTGTTTTGTCTGCTTCCCTTAATAAACATTGAACACCTGCACTTGCGTCCGTACCCACCTACAACGTGACACTAATACGTTATCGTTTTTATAAGAACAGCTCATACACAGGGATTATATTAAATTATAGTACATTATATTATCATTTCTAAATAAAGACCTTTCCCACATCCCTCCCCTCTGACATGCAGCACTTTTAATACGCCAGTTCAATTGTACACATGCGCCTGCAGTAACTGGGCAACAATTATAGTCATAGTAACAATTATATTACACCTCTATATTCTGCTGTATCAGCACTATCCACATATCCCATTACACCTTTGTACTGTCTTCCTGTAAGGATGTATTGTATTGTACTGTATTATAGCATGTAGTATTTTATTGTATTGTGTTTTATACTACAGCACGGTTGAACGCTCAAATCTGATTGGTCAGTAGGTGTGCATTGTTTTTGTATAACAGCACGGGTAGCTCTGGCTATAAAGAACGATATTAACACTAATGTGTATTTTAATTATTATTCATGTTATATGCGCTCGTTCTAATGCATCATCGTTTCTATAGTAACATATCATACACAGGGACTTGTATGGCGGACGCTCCACATAATCTAAGACTAATAATGAAGGGATTTAAAATTGTGCTGCTGTTTAACAAATTAATTCTAATAATCATTGAAGTTTTTTGTTAGGAGACATTTATTTAACATTTATAGAAGACGTAAGCACTCTCGGTCTCGGGTACGCTTTCCGTTTCCTGGGTAAAATGACAGGCTGTGTGTGTGTGTGTGTGTGTGTGTGTGTGTGTGTGAGAGAGAGAGAGAGAGAGAGAGAGAGAGAGAGAGAGAGGTGAAGAACGACTGTCTATCGCAGGCTTTAACATAAGTGAGAACAGGAACTAACTTGTCTCTCAGACGTTCCACAACATTAAATCTCAGTATAAACCGTTAAAATGCACAATGTGTCGTTCATTAATAAATTAAACATTGTAATCGTTGGTGAACTGCTGTGGTATAAGCAGAATAACACACTCCAGTCCATGCTGTTATACAAAAATAATGCACTTATGCCCTGTGCCCCATCACACCCCCACGGGCGTGAATTATTTCTATACAACAGTACGATTCCTTACGTTTCACACTGTGTCATAGCTTATTGTTTTGTATTGCACTTGTATTTTATTGTATTATATTGTAGGCCAGTGTGCTGTCCTGTACTTTGTGCGACAATGCACCCAAAAAAAATTCCTTGTACACCCTGTACTTGGCGAATAAAAAAACTGTTTCTGATTCTGATTTAGGATTTTGTGATCGGTCTTTCTGTGCTCCTGAGAGGCTCCGTCACAGAGAAACTGAACTGGGCCTTCAACCTTTACGACATCAACAAAGACGGCTACATCACCAAAGAGGTATTTTAATGTTATTTAATGTTATTAATGCTATTTACACACTATTTTAACACTATTTTGAGTTTGAATCCCATTTGGTAGAGAAGGCAAACTCCATTTTAGTTTTCTCATAATAAGGTGTGGACAATACTCGAGTA
The DNA here is from genome assembly GCA_023630585.1 of Cranoglanis bouderius. Lineage (NCBI taxonomy): Eukaryota > Metazoa > Chordata > Actinopteri > Siluriformes > Cranoglanididae > Cranoglanis > Cranoglanis bouderius. The sequence goes on from CM042549.1 coordinate 2,931,359, forward strand.
GTTGTACTTGGTTACTGTACTTAAGTATTAGTTTGGTGTATTTATACTTGAGTATTACTGAAATGGAATACTTGTACTCTTATTTACTTATAATCTTATAAACAGTTCTAGATAAGTAATAAAACTTACCTTTCACACGAAATCACATTAAGATAATTTCCTCATCTACTTTTTTTTTCCTTTTTAATACCTCAGCGCATTTAAAAGTGGCAACTTCTTCCTGTCATTATCCATACTTTCACTTTCACCTATTATTCTTTTAGCTTCTTATTTATCTTATATCTTGTGTTAGTGTACTCCATCGCCATTGACTTATTAGTGTGAAGACTGAAGGCGATAAGACATAAACATACACCTACTAAAATAACTTTGTATGTCAACTTCAGATGTGTAAAGACTAATTAATCATTCATTCATTCATTCGACAAAAAATGCAAATTTTTGTAATTTCCTCACCTTCATCATGGCTTTAGACAAACACATAGCGCTCGCTGGATCAGAGAGTTACAGCATCATCTGCTGGACAGAATACAATACAGCCTTGTGTGTGTGTGTGTGTGTGTGTGTGTGTGTGTGTGTGTGTGTGTGTGTGTGTGTGTGTGTGTGTGTGTGTGTGTGTGTGTGTGTGTGTGCGTGCAGGAAATGCTGCTGATCATGAAGTCTATCTATGATATGATGGGCAGATACACTTACCCAAGCGTACGAGAGGAAGCACCATCTGAACATGTGGAGAAGTTCTTTCAGGTACACACCCACACACACACACACTTTTTTCCCCCAGTAAAACACCACAGTGCTCGTCTGATCCGGTCACTGATTTCCGCAGAAAATGGACAGGAATCAAGACGGCGTGGTGACGATCGAGGAGTTCATCGAGACGTGTCAGAAGGTATTTACCACTCACTATCAAAAAAACATAACTCGATAAAATGATCAAAACAAGATAGAAGAACAGTCGACTATTATGGAAAATTATTTTGTGCCACTGGGATTTGGACTTTAATTTTGTAAAACTGCATTTTTATGCTTCATTTGCAAATATCATCAGCACACCGGCGTCCGACTTATCAGTATAAACAAATTAATTATTTTATCGCAGCAAGTCTGTTATAGAGAACGGGATCGTGACTTCAGCCGAAGTGAGCAACGCGAGGCACTGTGGGATTTTAGGACACGGAAGCTACGGTAGAGGCCGAGTAGTAGTGGAGGTAGACTTTGGTGCTTATATTATCCAACTTCAAATCACATTGGAGTGGTGATCACTTGCTGTATTATCAACTGCCATAACCGTTCTCACGACCTGAGATGCATTATCCAACTATTCTATAGACTCAGCTAGGGGGCGTGGCCTAAAGTCTAAAGGCGGAATTGTACATCGGAAGTGATTTGTAGGGAAACTTGTATAGTTCAAGTCTGAGTCGTGTATAAATTTCTTATTATACCTCAGCGCTGCTTAATTCTGAAATCTGATTGGTCAGAAGGTGCGGATAAATTTTCTCTAACAGCAGCTCTTGCAGTAGTTGCACTCGTTCTAATGTTATTGTTTAATAGGTTATTGTATGAAATCGGTGTGTTAATGTTGATATGGTAAAGGTTTCTGTTTAGAGATTTATGGAAGGAGTCTCTAGTGTCAGCGCTTTGTAACAGTCAGAGCTAAAGCTGAAACTTTAAGTTTTCAGACATCTTCAGGACAGACTTTGCGATTTCTCAGTAACATGACAAGCTGCATTTTTTTGTCTTATTAAATTCAAGAGCGTTAAAAAAAAGAAAGGCTGGCGGGGGGAAGGACTATTTATAGCTGCCATAACGTAAGTGACAACTTGTATTGCGGACATTACATGTAACTGTAAACGAATAAAAGCTATGATGTCATTCTTTACCCCACTGTCTTTCTGTGGTACGAGAGGAATAAAACACTTATTGATGTACTTCTTACTTTATTATTATGAATAATAATAATAATAATAATAATAATAATAATAACTTTGCTTTGTGTCAGGTCGCATCACACCTCCCTGTCCTTGATTATTTTCATATAACAGCACAACACACCCTCAGTGTTTCATTCCTTTTTACTTAAGCATATATTTGCCTATTTTATTATATAGTGGCTATAAACGTACTTCGTTAGCTAACGCAGTGATTAACCAAATAAGCAACAAGTCGACTAGAATCATGAAGTGAAAGGAAAAAACTGCACCTTTTATTTTTGTCCGATCTTTTCCTTTAATCTTTGTCTTGTCTGTGTTGCAGGATGAAAACATCATGAGCTCCATGCAACTCTTCGAGAATGTGATATAGAGATATAAAGCAGGCTGCTCACTACAGATACATCAAACTCCTGGGGGGGAAAAAAACACACTCTTCCATTATCCAAATCTCCTCACACGAAGCCAGGAGCACAGCATCTGGCACTCCATCCTGATAGAGACAACACACTGGGGGTAAAGAGGGCCGGGGAGGGGGAAAGGAAGGGTGGGTGGTGGGGTGGTGGGTTTATTACTGCACAGCACAAGGTATATGAGGAAAAAAACAGAAGAGGAATGCGGAAGAATTAAGGGGGGGAAATAAGCGAATGGATATTCTGGATTGAATAAGATGAGATCTTCGTTTTCGTCTTTAAGCTTTCTGCTTCACTCCGAACAGATTGTGTATGGATTATCCTGAGACATCACGATTCCTCGAGCGACCACCGGGGGCACCAAAGACTCAAAGAAGCACAAGGGTGGAAGGGAGGGAGGGAGGGAGGGATGAGATGGGATGGATTAAATCACCAAAAAAAAAAAAAGACTAAGACAAAAAAATATATATCGAACTTAAGCATGCTCATCCAAAACGACGTGTGATTTTCGTGGTTTGCCTGCACTGAGAATGACAAAGTTGTACATTTCTTCTTTTTGTTTGTGGGCCAGTAGATTTCTCCCAGAGACGACACACACTACAGGACTCGTTTGTATAGCGTGACGTAGCGTAACTTATTAACTTATTTCTGCTCGAATCTTTATTGCACTGATCATCAACAAGTCATCTAAGGTGACGTATCAGGCCACGGTTTGGCTTTTTTCTTCTGAATTTAACAATTTTTTAAAGTGTGTCCTGTCCTGATGTAGTGATATTCGGATTATATTCAGGGTGTGAGGGTGTGGCGGTATCGTGAATTATAACGCAATCGAGTTATAATTCGAATCCACACATGCAGCGATGTAAATGTGTTCATATTATTTATTCTGTTTATTTGATAACGAATATTATCTTATGTTGTCATGATGAATAAAGAATGCACTACTCTTAATCCGTCTTCACTCACAGAGTTACGATGATTACTGAACATTATATCATGAACTTAAAAACTTCTTAAGGGCGTTCTTCTTGACTATTTGCTTCAACAAAGCTTCAGCTTTCTAAAAGTATATTGCTATGCATTATGGCAGGGGTGATTAATCTTGTCCGGAGAGGGCCAATGTGAGTGCAGCTTTTTATTCCAGTCAGACTTGGCACCCACACCGGCTCTTTCCGGATAAGATTGGACACCCCTGTATTATGGCATGGCAAATAACAGCCAATCAAAGTTCAGCTCTTGCTAAGATCTTTAAAATAAATATGCCTCAAACTTGGTCTTGTTAGAGTGAGAAAAGGGATTTTGAATATTTCACTGACTTGTGGTTTTTTTTAGCCCACTCAGCTAAAAAAAAAAATTGTTTACTGATTCATTCACTGATTCATTCACTGATTAATTTGCTGATTCATTCAGTAGCTAAAAAGATTTGTTTACTGATCCATAACTGATTCATTCACTGGTCCATAACTGATTTGTTTGCTGATTCCTTCAGTAGCTAAAAAGCTTTGTTTACTGATTTATTCACTGATTCATTCATTTATTTGTTCACTGAATTGTTCACTGATCCATTCACTGGTTCATACATTGAGCCATTCATTGATTCAGTCACCGATCCGCTCGCTGATTCATTCACTGAGCCATACACTTATCCATCACTGATTTATTCACTGATTCCTTCAGTAGCTAAAAGAGATTTGATTACTGATTCGGTTAAGGATTCATTCACTGATCCATTCACTGATTCATTCACTGATTTGTTTACTGATTCATTAACTGGTCCACTCACTGATTGACTTACTAATTCATTCACTTATCCTCACTGATTCATTCACTGATTCCTTCAGTAGCTAAAAAAGATTTGATTACTGATTCGGTTAGCAATGCATTCACTGATTTGTTTACTGATTCATTAACTGATCCACTCACTGATTGACTTACTAATTCATTCACTTATCTGTCACTGATTCATTCACTGATTCCTTCAGTAGCTAAAAAGATTTGATTACTGATTCGGTTAAGGATTCATTCACTGATTTGTTTACTGATTCGTTCACCGATCCATTCACTGATTCAAATTACTAATTCATTCACTTATCCTCACTGATTCATTCACTGATTCCTTCAGTAGCTAAAAAAGATTTGATTACTGATTCGGTTAGCAGTGCATTCACTGATTTGTTTACTGATTCATTAACTGATCCATTCACTGATTCACTTACTAATTCATTCACTTATCTGTCACTGATTCGTTCATTGATTCCTTCAGTAGCTAAAAAAGATTTGATTACTGATTCGGTTAACGGTTAATTCACTGATTCAGTCACTGATTTGTTTACTGATCCATTCACTGATTCACTCACTATTTCATTCACTTATCCATCACTGATTCACTCAAACACTTCCATTTTGCCCACTTTACTTTGTTAGCTAGAGTATTGTAAAGATATTTAACAACTGTTTCTGTCACTTTATAACATGCTTGTGCCTTCATATTTAGACAGAATCTTTTTCACACTCAGCAACACCCCTGCCCCTTTTGTTGTGGCCTTAACCACTTAGATATTAGATACAGTAGACACTGCAGTGAGTCACAGTCCCACGTTTACAGATTGTGTATAGTGGCTAGTGTATAGTTGTCGGTCTGCACGTACTCATTACACCACGCAGACATTACCAGCACTGCTTTTGAAGTATTATTGTGCCGTGTAATTATAAGACTGATGTGTTTATGGTGTTTGACTGCTTCATATCGACAAGCACAGTTTTGCTGATGCCCCGGCTCATTCGGTGCTGTTGTGCTGACCCTGTGTGTTTACCGTAGCCGAGTCATTTAATTCCACCCTGCTTGTGTATTTTTCCCTCTCGCTCAGCACTTCTCTCATCCATCCTTCATCCAGTCTGTCCGTTTCCACACTTTCCTCAGCTCCTCCCTGTCATATCTTCATCCGTTACAGGTCCACAGAGGATGTTACTAAAAGTGAACTGCACAGCTGCTGGGAGGAGGAGACGTCACGGCTTTCACAATTCACTGCGGGGTCAGATAAATCCTCGTGCTATGAGTTACATCAATATGTGTTGGGGAGCTGTTTAGAAAAGAAAGAATGATGATCCAAAATGATTTATTGGACGTGTTGCAAAAGAGGGGACACCCGACAGGCGACGACCAAAAAAATGTAATTGTTAGCAAATTGCCATGGAATAAGAGGAATAAAACACTTTGGTTCATCACACCGCCCCGATTATTTTCCTATAACTTATTTACTGATTATACTGGCTTTATACACTCAACATTCTTTTTATTAGGAACACCTGCAAATCTGCTCATTTGTGCAATTATTCAGTCATGTGGTAGGAGCTCAGTTTACAAAATCAAGCAGATACAAAACAGACCAGGTTCGAGCTGACAGAAACTCAAACAGCAACTCTTTACAACCGTGATGAGCAGAAAAGCATCTCAGGTGGAAATCTGAGGCTTGCGGATGGGCTATGACATGTCAGGCCGATTGGAAACGCGCATGAGCAGGGGTACGGGTGTTCCTATTAAAGTGCTGATGATTAAACGGATATGTGCTGATGAACTGTACAGGAATTATAACAAAGCCCTCAGAGATGGCACAGGAAGTCAGAATCTGAGTGGCAAAAGTTTTAGCCCCCCCATGTGACTTATATGACCACACCCCTGAGATTATCTTTGGTAGCTGAAAAACATAGTTTCACTTCAGCTTGCTTTTCTTGAAACCAGTCATATTACAGTGATTTAGTAAACCGATTTCATTCTCAACCTGATTTCATTGCTGGCATGTTAGTATGTGAGTACAAGTAAGCTAGCATGCTAGTATGCTAGGCTGCTACGATGCAAGTATGCTAGTCTGCAAGTGTGCTAGTATGTAATTAGGCTAATATGCTATGTGAAAGTAAGCCTTGTACTGTAAGTGTAAGTGTACTTGTGATGAAGGTATGCTAATGTAGTAGTAAGGAACCTTGCTAGTATGCAAGTGTGCTTCTATTCTAGTATGCAAGTAGGCTAGTATGAATGAATGTTAGTTGTTAGACTCCGACTGCTGCAGTGATGCCATCAGATACAAAATGGCGTCGGTTTAGCCGGTAAGTGTGAACTAAATGAAACAAAATAGAAAGGAGTGTTGAGATGTGTTATTAGGGAGTGATACTGCCAAGTATTCAAAGTCTTACACGTTTTAATACAGTTTTTAGAGCATGAAAAGTGGGATGTCTTCAATCTTGGGGTGATTTCTCACTTAATGGTCATTTTTATTGCTAATCTAAAATGTATTGTTTCACAGAGTCGCAGAGTATTAGGAAGTACTATATCGAAGCATTTTCTGAGAAATGATACACGGTTAGAGATTCACTCCTCTCTCCTTCAGTGAATCAGTTGAGTCAGTGAGTCTGAACTGGTTCGTTTCGGGGCATGCAACTGAATGAATCTGAATGAATCATTTGACCGAACAAACGACCCAGAATCAAAAATTTCAAGTCTATGGAGATTTTGGTATGTATTTATAGAAATGATTTTGGGTGAGACTGATTACTCGTTTGCTGCATTAATCTCGTGTCTCCAGTGAAAAACTAAAACTCAAACAGTTCCTTCATATCTGATTTGTTTGACTAAGACTAAAGGAGGTTGTAAACTGGGATACACACGTCACTCTTTGTTCAGAATCATAATAATGGGCTACTATTTCCAGCTCTTGCATCATTTCCTGTGCACATTCACTCACTGGTGCATGCCCTGAAGACTGGGTTATTGCTCTTTATGTGATATTAATCCATCCGCACACACACACACACACACACACACACACACACACACACACACACATCTGGTTAAATAACATGCTTTATTATAACATGTAAAGACGTTACCTGAGCTGCGCGTATGGCTTCATTTCTGTCATGACTAACCTGCTCGTTCTCCTCGTACTGCTTTAATGTCATGACGTCGCATCACTGCTGCTGACATCAGCACAGGACAGAGCCAGAGGCTTTAAATCACAGTTAATGACTTTTTCTTTAAAAGGGGAAACCATTAAGAACCGCTCATGATGTCCTGAAACAAACACACACACACACACACACACACACACACACACACACACACACACACACACACACACACACACACAGAAAGAGAGACAGACACACACACACACAGAAAGACAGACACACACACACACAGAAAGACAGACACACACAGAAAGACAGACACACACAGAAAGACAGACACACACACACAGAAAGACAGACACACACAGAAAGACAGACACACACACAGAAAGACAGACAGACAGACAGACACACACACAGAAAGACAGACACACACACACACAGAAAGAAAGACAGACAGACAGACACACACACACACACACAGAAAGACAGACACACACAGAAAGACAGACACACACACAGAAAGACAGACACACACGGAAAGACAGACACACACACACAGAAAGACAGACAGACAGACAGACACACACACAGAAAGACAGACAGACAGACACACACACACAGAAAGACAGACACACACACACAAACACACAGAAAGACAGACAGACAGACACACACACACACACACAGAAAGACAGACAGACAGACAGACACACACACACACACACACACACACACACACACACACACACACACACACACACACAGAAAGACAGACAAACGACTGGGTTTGGAAGTCAGGATTTGGATGTCACTTTAATGATGTTTTAATAATTATGTAGGAAGAATAATGCTTTTACCCATGAGAAAGAAGCTCTAGTCATTCATTTACCACACACACACACACACACACACACACACACACACACACACACACACACACACACACACACACACACACACACACACACACACACACACACACATGCCCCTGGGTTTTTTTTATAGTTAATGAAAATAAACATATTAATAAGTAAGTAAGTACTAAATAAAACCCGGAAAACTACTAATCTTATATTTAACCAGCAGAGGTAAAGGAACAACTCGCTATTAAACAATAACACACTGAGTGAACACTGCATGAGCCTTCTGTTTATTCCTGGCCAGAGATCATTTTGTTCATATCCTGATTCATTTATTTATTAGAATGTTATGAACATGGACAGTTACACGAAATAAAAACTAAATGAAAATATATTCAAAATATTGTCTTACAATAATGATCTTATACCACCACAACAACAACAGCAACAACAACAGCACAAAAAAAGCAACCTTCTTTATCCTTTTCCGTTTTATAATTATTATTATTGTTGTTATTATGCAGCAATAACAGTTATATACAATGGTTGTATAATTGTAATGTTTTTGTAATATGTATCGTTACGTCATTGTTCCTATTAATCAACTCGTATAGCGACCAGACAACTTGTGTAAAGCATCATCAAACGCATCATCCGAAACACCCAAATACACCGCGGGTCACGTGACTCTCGTTACGTAGCCTGGACTGCACACGTAACCTTGGTCTCTTAGGTAATGACGCAGTGGCGTGATGGGGACGCTAGGTGGGAGTATAGAGGCAAAAAAAACCCCAACAACATTAATATACACAACGAGTGTATACTAAAGCGCAAGATAGTGTACTTGACATCAAATTAGCGCCAACGTCTAAACATTAATCAGCTAGTTTTGACTGCGCACTACTATTACCGAGGCTAATCAACGGATTAACGGATAATCAGAGGAGGCGACTGTGTCTTTAAGAATCATATCGCACGCGCTGGCGTTCGGAGCAATCCGATTGGTTGACGCTCTCCTACGCAGGTGGAGCAGTGGGTGGGATCTAGCGTCGGAACGTTTTATTGAGCATGCGCAGATGTTCTCCCTTAGCTCATCGGCCTCTTCCAGGCAGCGCGCGCTGAGAGCTAGTGGAAGCGCTAAGAAGAAGAAGAAGCAGCAGCAGCAGAAGAAGAAAACGTCGTTTTTGAGCTAACGCGTGTCCGGTGTGTGGCGTTTTGCGGCTGAATTCAGAGCTCGGAAATCCGCCGCTGTGACCGGGTTCACGTGTGTGTGTGCTGAGGTGAAGCAGTCGGCGAGGTTCGATTGAGAAACACCGCGGGAAGGAGAGAAAACTTCCGTCCACTCTTTTCCTCCTTGGACAGGTGAGGCCACGCTGGGCTACTTATTAAACCTCATACCGGACTTATTATTATTATTATTACTATTATTATTTTCAAAATGTTCTTATTCATTGTGTGTTTATTTATGAATACACCTGTTAAACTGTCTCTCTGAGGTGTTTATCAGGCGGCAAGGCCTGTAGCTTATAAGGCTCTTATAAATATATATAACTAGCATGGTCACGAATCAATAGGATGCTGTTGCCAAGGCGACACGATACATCAACTCTCACTCATTATCGCGATATTCCCCGGGGTCACGGTACTAATACTATATCATGGCCTTATTGTTATCTCATTCATTCTGAACAGGTAATGATCTCGCACAAGGCAGGCAGATTCCTGTGTATCTTGAGATTTTTAATAATTTTTTTCCCCCTCTGACTGTTTACATAAACAGGACCTGACACCTCTCTTAATGCGCTTGACCGAAAACGGCAACATTTCCTTTGTATTTTGCTTCAACCCCTTTATCGTGACAATGGCGTTAAAGCCAGGGCTGACCGTCTATCTGTCTGTCTGTCTGTCTGTCTGTCTGTCTGTCTGTCTCCTTGATATAATCCTTGTCTTAACGTCCATGTCGCAGTCATCGTTTCTTTCTTTCTTTTTTTTTTTTACGCTCTGAACTGGCCGTGTGCCATAAATTTACAAAACAAATCAGTCCCTCTTTAATTTGTGACACGATGCTGATGGTACACTGTTCACTGTTCATACCGGACCTGCGAGTAACATCCGATAATATATCATGACCATACTGTTATCACGATCTGTCTCTCATTCATTCTTAACACAGATAGAGCTGTATTAAATAATTGTCGTGGTCTAGCACAAGGCAGGGCTGTGGTTTCTGTGTATCTGGGGCTTCAGTTGCGTTTCCTTGTCCTGTCTGTTTACCCGAGTAGGACATGACTCATGTCTCCACAGATTCCTGTATTTACATATTGTCTGAAACAGCAACTTTTTCTTTGGTGTGGCAGGATAATCGAGTCCACTGTGATTATTGCCTCTTCAGCCTCTCTGTGTTCTGCTTTAATTTTACGTTGATGTTTATGCCAGGATCGACCGTGTCCTTGAGGACGCTCACATTTGTAGAGGGTTGTAGGCCGAGCGGTGGCGTGAAGTACTCTGTGACTCTGTCTTTGATGACTGGCGTGTTGAGCTCGTGATCTGTAAAGTGAGATCAGAACATTGCCAAAAGGTCATGTCATGTCATGACAAAACAAATGACACATCATCAAACCGCATCTTGATGACATGTTTTCTGAACTCTGAGTAAAAACCGTTATATTATTTTGCTTCAGGGAAATTTGAGAGTTTTCACTATGAGGAAGTTTCCTTCTGCTGCTATCATGTGCTTCAGACCTTTTTTTTTTTTTTTCTTCTTCTTCTAAATATACATGTTCCCTACAACTAGAATGTAAACAACACTTCATTTCCCAGTGAAGGAGGCATGGCCTTTCTGTCAGGTGTGTCGTTTGTATCTGTCAGTCCCAGTGAAGGGTGAGTGAAGATTTACTGATTTGAATAATTTAGACACTGATTCAGTGATTCAAAACCGACCTGTGTACCTGTCAGTCCCGGTGAAGGAGGCGTGGCCCCTCTTTCTCTCAGTCCCGGTGAAGGAGGCGTGGCCCCTCTTTCTCTCAGTCCCGGTGA
>CM042549.1:2950000-3005000 GCA_023630585.1 Cranoglanis bouderius
AGATAATGGTGCTCGGCTTATTAAAAATGTTCTAGTTTGGAACCTTTATGACCTGGAAACCACTTTTAAGCTTTAAAGCATCGGTGCAGATGGACACCCGGAGAACCCATGTTCTTGTAGAACGTGTGCAGCGATGATCTCTCTCTCTCTCTCTCTCTCTCCGTCTCTGCAGATGAGCGGGCCGGCTGAGCGCTGGACCATGTGAGTGAGGAGAGTGGCGCGAGCGACTTCCTGGCAGAGCGAGAGAGCGGGTGGAGGAGAGGAGAGGAGGAGGAGGAGGAGGTGAGAGGAGGAATGGGCGTGGGGAAGAACTCCACCTGCAAATCCATGGACTCCAACACAGAGCCGGGCAAATATGAGGAGGAGAGCAAACACAGCGCCAACTTCTACCCCATCCCCGTGAGTCTCCGTGTGTCCGTGTGTCCATGTCCACTTGTTCGCTGCCAGCTGCGAGACGTCTGGTTTCAGGGCCACATGCAAACAGCCACTTTATACAAATGAGCTCTAAAAGCTCTTTCGTCTGGTATTTTTACATAATCAAATAATAAACGCCCGGCAGGGTCAGGACTTCTCTCACACACGCAAACACATACACGGGCTGGGCTATATGACGATATACAGTCAGGTCCATAAGTATTTGGACAGTGACACAGGTTTTTTTTTGTGATTTTGCCTCTGTACACCACCACAATGGATTTGAAATGAAGCAAGATGTGATCGAATTGTAGACTTTCAGCTTTAATCCAAGGGGTTTAACAAAAATATTGCATTAACGGCCACAGACAAAACCGAAGGCAGAAAGACCCACAAACAATCAGCAACTGAAGGCAGCTGCAGTAAAGACCTGGCAAAGCATCTCAAGGGAGGAAACTCAGCATTTAATGATGTCCATGGCTCACAGATTTCAGGCAGTCATTGACTGCAAAGGATTTGCATCCAAGTGTTGAAAAATATTCCTAATATTTATGATTTTTTTAGTTTGTCCAATTACATTTGTAAGTAATTGACTGTAAAACGGTTAATGCAATATTTTTGTTAAACTCCTTGTATTAAAGCTGAAAGTCTACACTTCAATCACATCATGATTGCTTCATTTAAAATCCATTGGGGTGGTGTACAGAGGCAAAATTACAAAAACTGTGTCGCTGTCCAAGTATTTAGCTGAGTTAATTGAGCTTTGACACACACACACACACACACACACACTCATTTGCATGTGTTTCCATAAGCTCAGCCTAGTCTCTCTATACCTTTTGACTTTTGATTTGCCAATGATTCCTTTTTTTTTTTTTTTTTAAAGAATTACTTTTTAACCATTTAGAGTTACATTTTATGTTGTGGAACGTCCAAGAAACAGGTTACTACTTGCGTTATAGCAGCTATAAACAGTTCCCTTACCCCTCTCTCTCTCTCTCTCTCTCTCTCTTTCTCTCCATTAATAAGACTAAAAAAATGCAGCTCATATACTATACGATTATACAAATTTATACCACAGCGCTGTTGAATTCTCGATTCTGATTGGCTGACAGACGTTCTGAGGTGTGCAATTATTTTTCAGTAAATGCACAGCTAAAGTAGTTCCAGTCAGGTCTCGACCGCATTACAGGTCCATATCACTTCACCAAGTTAACTGAAATAACGGAAAGGTTAGCCTACTGTCCACCACGGCACACACATTTAACAACAAACAAAATGGCAGAACATTTAGATTTTACAGAAATATGTAATGAATAATTTATAATTGCTTTATTTTCTAATAATTCAATGGACCTGAGTCAATTGTTCCTTACATAATCTGTGTGTGTGTGTGTGTGTGTGTGTGTGTGTGTGTGTGTGTGTGTGTGTGTGTGTGTGTGTGTGTGTGTGTGTGTGTGTTTGGCAGGTGGTGGTTAATGGAGTGTCTCCAACTCCTGGAGACCAGGACAGGGAGGACACTGAACTCATGGCCATCTACACTAAAGAGAGACAAGCAGCTGATAAAGTGAGCTTACTCTGATTTAACCTCTCTCTCTCTCTCTCTCATACACACACACACACACACACACACACACACATTTCTCTCTGCCTATGTCTTTCCTCTTTCTCTGTCTCTCATTCCTCTTTGTCTCTCTCTCTCTCTCTGTCTCTCATCTCAAACATGTCATTTCAAACATGACACACATTAAGCAGATAAACAACAGAAACAGTCAGGTAAGTATTTGTACATATTATTATACCTTGCAGATAAGCAGGGTGTGTGCAGGCCACTTGGTGTCTCACTGTCCCTCAGGCTGTCGCACTCTGTGTGAAGGCTGAAGTTTGTCCCTCTCTCCTGTTAGTTAATGGAAACTGGGTATTTAGTGAGTGATTGTCAGTGAAAGTCCTTCTTATGTGTCGATATTTATCACAGTGGAGGAGGATGTGCAGCTCTGCCTCAACCTCGCCACTCATACACTGAGCACACAGTCTCGGTTCTCTGTTCTCAGCCAGGTTCTCCTGTGTCGGCTCTACTCCACGGCGAGACTGTGCTTGCTCAGCCTATACTCGGCCCGGATCTGTTTCTGCTTTATATCTCCGACGGTGGTGAAGAGATACTCTGCCGGTTCCTACTCTCTGTTTAGGGCCCGACGGCAGTGTAATCTGGACTGGGTTTGGGTCTGACTGCCCGAGTGCTCCAGATACGCTCTTCTCATCTGTTCAGTAATTTGGTGGACTCTGATTAGACTTTGGTGAGCAGTGCAGGTCTGAGACTGCTGTGTGTTAGTCTCAGGAGTCTCAGGATCAGCTGACACAGGGGACTGGTTTAAGGGCTGAGCTAAAGTGTTTTTGTTACTTGATTTAAAATGTTTCCAAATGAATCGATGGGAATCGGCCCAATTCTGCCCTGCATGCGTTGGTTGGTGTTTTTCTTTGAACGTTTAGGATATTTCTATAGAACTCTGCATTTGGGATGTTTGTCCCATCGAGTGTAGTCCTGCGTATTGAGTGGATCCCGAACCTCACATCCGTACAGCGCAAGTCTTTTGATTTGATTTGATTGTTTTTGTAGAATAAGCCACGTTTAGTAGCAGGTCATCTGCGTAGAGCAGAAATGTCACTTCTTCTGTATTGTTTACGGTGAGTCCAGGGGCTGTAGATTGTTCTAGTAACACTGTTAACTCATTGATGTAAATATTGAGATACAGACATGGACTGCAGCCTGTCTCACCCCGGACCCTCGAGTAAAGTATTCTGTCCTTTTGTTGCCGGGTTTTATGCTGCATTTATTGTTCAAACAGAGAAACTTGATCTCGCATAATTCACCTCTATGCCATTCTGTAAAACTTGATAAAAATAATCCCATGTGCCAAATTTTAAAGTCGAAAAAACATGCGAATAAAAATAGCTCTTTTTTTTTTTTTTTTTTTTCCCCTGGTGCATGTGCTGGATGATTAGGGTGTGTAGGGTGTAATCAGTAGTGAGATTACTTCTCTTACTCAGAACACCGTGTTCCTATGGAAGGCCTGTCTGTGGGTGTTGATGATACAGCAGAAAACCTTCTCTAGTTTACTGCTCAGACAGATTTTAATAAGGTTAATAATTTTTATAGAGCTCATTGCAGCTCTCTCTCGCTCTCTCTCCCGCTCTCTCTATCCCTCTTATTTGTCTTTTAATTAAGAAGTGAAACAGGCTAGTGCTCCTGTAATCTATTAATCTCCCTCCATCTGGGCTCCTAACCCTCACCACATGCTTCTTAGCCATCATGACTCTGCACTTTTGCTCACACGTGCAGCAGGAAAAAAAAGATGAAGGCTGGCAGTGTCATGTGAGCGTAGCAGAGTTGCCGGACGTTTCTCCATTTCACCCTCCATCTCAGATTCAGTGCCCTGTAGTGCCCTTTAGCCCCAGTCACCACATTCTCTTCATTATTAAACATTAGCACGTGGGATTACTGGACCATCAGAGCGAGAAGCCTTGATTTTTAGCAAGACAAAGTTTGGCCTGACCAATGTTGTATTTAAATCTTTTATTCACTAGTGCAGTGAATTTCTTTTCCTTTATTATTTTATTTACAGTCGAGTGTGAATGTTTGCACCCTCTCAGGACAAAATGCTTTGACACAGGGTTTTTTTTTAGTTTTTGTTTTTTCCATTATGTTGTAACGACATGGTGAAATATTGTATGTAACGATATTAATAGTGAAAATTAGACTGACATCAGCTCAAATAAATCTCTAATCATTTGTATCTCCAACACTGTCCTTTTTTTGTAACTTGAATTATTTTTGTGTTTATAGAAATTGTAAAATACATTTTTATTTATTTTTTTATTTTTCCATTTCCTTCTCCCAGAAACCAGGTGGGGATACAAACATTTGCACTCAGCTTTACTTCTTTCTCTATTATCTAACCGCTATCAAGCCAAGACTAAATTGTCCTTGAAGACTTGTCGAAACATGAACTGATGTGCATGTTCCTGAAGAAGCGCTGATGATGATTTAACTGAACATGAATGTTGCGCTGCAGTCTTGATTTATCTCGAGGTTTAGCCACAACTCGGATGTAAGAAAAAGATTTTTTTTTTTTTTCTGTGGTGTTCTTGGTGTGTGTGTGTGTGGTGTGTGTGTGCACTGTCCTATAATCAGCCCCAAAAAACATCCAGTGATCTTTTCCTGAGACCGGAGAGCGGTTACCATGGAAACGACTTTGCTGCAACCTGTGTTTGTGTGTTCCCTCTCCACCAGAGTTCTTTATCGGAGACAGTGGACAGCACAGACAGTACGGACGCCAAGAGAATGGACATGATCTACACCATAGAAGACACCCCGCCCTGGTATCTGTGCATCTTCCTGGGTTTACAGGTACACAAGCAGTGACCTCACACACACACACACACACACACACACACATATACATGACAAAAATGACAAATATGATACATGATGCAAAAGGCACGTTGACGCTCAATTGACTCACTCGGACGCTCAATTGACTCACTCGGACGCTCAATTGACTCACTCGGACGCTCAATTGACTCACTCGGACGCTCAATTGACTCACTCGGACGCTCAATTGACTCACTCGGACGCTCAATTGACTCACTCGGACGCTCAATTGACTCACTCGGACGCTCAATTGACTCACTCGGACGCTCAATTGACTCACTCGGACGCTCAATTGACTCACTCGGACGCTCAATTGACTCACTCGGACGCTCAATTGACTCACTCGGACGCTCAATTGACTCACTCGGACGCTCAATTGACTCACTCGGACGCTCAATTGACTCACTCGGACGCTCAATTGACTCACTCGGACGCTCAATTGACTCACTCGGACGCTCAATTGACTCACTCGGACGCTCAATTGACTCCTTTGGGCACTTTATTGAGTTGCTTGGATGCTCAATTGAGACACTTGGATGCTTGGTTGACGTGCACAGCTACTCAGTTGACTAACTCAGGCACTCAACTGATTAACTTTGATATTCCATAGACCCCCTTGGACACTCGGGTGACTCACCTGGACACTCAACTGACTCACACGGACACTTACAAAAGACACTCAGACGCTTGATCTACTGACTCAGACACTGGCAAAAGGCTCTGGCACTCAATCGACTCGCCGGGCCGCTCATTCGACTCGGAATGACTCGCTCAGACTCATGAAAGGCACGGGGGCGGATGTGCTACAGAACACTGTGTGTGTTGACACGCTACCTTTAAATACTACAGCTTAGCTCAGTTATAATCACAGTGGCTGATTTTAGTAACTACATGCTCTGTTCACTCTGTAATTTAAGACGTGACTTGTTCACACACGCGCACACACACTGTCCTGTAATTGTTCCCTTGTGTGTCTCCACAGCACTACCTAACATGCTTCAGTGGGACGATCGCTGTGCCCTTCCTGCTGGCCGAGGCCATGTGTGTGGGATTCGACCAATGGGCTACAAGCCAGCTCATCGGCACCATCTTCTTCTGCGTGGGTATCACCACACTGCTGCAGACCACCATCGGCTGCCGGTGAGAGAGTGTGTGTGTGGGGCACTGACCTTAAAACTTTATTATAGACTACGGATCTCTGGTGTGTGTGTGTGTGTGTGTGTGTGTTCATGGCCACGCGGGTATATATTGTGCTGTGTTTACTGTCTTGTTAATTTTTTTTTTCCTTAGTGTGAAAGCTGACAGCACATGTCGGTTTTTTTTTTTTTTTTTTTTTTTTTTTTTTTTTTTTTTTTTCATATTTCCGAGAGTTTTAAAAGGTAGAGGAGGAAAAACGTCTCTACAACAAAGCAGCAACACGGATCAGTGCATTTATGTGATGCAATAAATACCAAAAGAACACCTGAGAACACTCGAGCTGCTGGGATTAGGAAAGCTTTCTCTGCTCACTCGAGTACCATGGTGGGATTCTGACTGAAACACTGGAGGGAGGGAGGGAGGGAGGGAGATGGGGAGAGAGAGAGAGAGAAAAAATATACCGTGTGAAGATGAGAAGAGAAAAAATGGATAAAAATAAATCAACACCTGCTTACACACGCTTATTTTCTCTTCCTCTTTCTTTGTCAGTCTTGGTTCTCTCTCTGTCTGTCTTTCTTTCTCTCTCACTCTTCTGCTGTCTCTATTTTTCATTTGAAAATTGTCTCTATTTTTGTCTCTCTTGCTCTGCCGCTCACTTTTTTTTCCTTCTACCTTCCTCTCTCTCCCTCTCTCTGGCTTGGTCCCTCTCTTTTTCTGTCTGTCTTTCTCTGTCCCTGCCACCGTTTCTCTTTTTGTCTTTCATTCTTGCTCTCTCTTAGCCTGTCTCTCACTTTTTTTTGTCTGTCTCTGCTGCTCTGTCATTCCTTCTGTCTCTCTCTCTCTCTCTCTCTCTCTCTCTCTCTCTCTCTCTCTCTGTCTTTTTTTAAAATCTCTTGTTCTGTCTCTCTCACTTTCTCTCTTTCTGCCTCTGTTTTTGTCTCTCACTCTTTCTCTTTTTCTTTCTGTCTCTGTGTAATCTTACCATTTTCTCTCTCTCTCTCTATGTAGTGCTTCCATTTCACTGCATCCCTGATAATTGTTGTTTTTGTTTTTTCTCCCTCTATTTTATTTTCCATGACACTGAGTTGAAGGCTGTCTGTGTTCTTTCTCTCATACAATGTTTAAACAGCCCTCGCTATGTCTCAATGGCATCGCGGCACCCTCCGTCCGCCCCCGTCTCACGCGTCCGCGCCAGGACAAGGTCGAAACTATTTCGTAACAGAAAAGGCAGTGTGTTTGGTGCACCATGCTCGTGAGGATCGTTTTGTAGAGGGAGAACGCCTCTACAAAAAAATCCCTAATCACACTTTGATGTTTTTCTAAGCACAGCTTCCTGCATGAGTCCAGACACGCAGGAGAAGAGTAGAAGAGTCGTTAAAGTGTTGAGTACGATTACTAATCCCGGTTCAAAAACTTCCGTACCCTGTGAAAGTAGGGCGTGTTGACGAGCAGCGAGTGGGTTAAACAAAGCCAGGGTTTTTACTCAACACTTTTAATCTTGGACAGTTGTGCCTTTTCTGTGGCTTTATAGTTTTCCATCAGGCATATAGTACCCTATGTAGTGAGTAAACCGTACAATGATCTGATCTCTGATCTGCTCACATGGGCTCTGTTGACATCACACACGCCGCACATGTCGTCTCCATGGAAACATAACTGAGGAGCACTGAGAAACCAGGAAATAAGAGATGTGATGTGATGACTCACCGTTCCCACTGAGGTGAACGCGCTCCGAGATGACACTCCTGCCCTCTCTCTTCTTGGAAAGCTGTGTGTGTGTGTGTGTGTGTGTGTGTGTGTGTGTGTGTGTGTGTGTGTGTGTGTGTGTGTGTGTGTGTGTGTGTGTGTGTGTGTGTGTGTGTGTGTGTGTGTGTGTGTGTGTGTGTGTGTGTGTGTGTGTGTGTGTGTGTGTGTGTGTGTTAGCTACAGCTGTGCACACACAAAGTCCTGATTCTGTTTCATCATCCAGAGTTAATGGATGAATGTGCTTTACATTAAATGGCAGTTTTTAAAGGATTTTTTTTTTTCATCAAAAAATGTAAAAATAAATAAAAATAAAATTGCTACTTATGGTGGCACATTGGCAGTTTCTGGGATTTGAACCCACACCCTACTGTCAAATAGCATGAGTTCTGAGTAGCTGTGATGAAGCTCGTCAGGTCACAACGGCGCCACTGAAACATGCCCTTGCTGGTAGAGACATCTAGTGGTTATGATGTGGTACTGCAACAGTCATTAATTTATGTTTATCATGCAATCACAAAAAATACAAACACACACACACCAAAAAGATGAGAGAAGAGGATGTGTGTGTGTGTGTGTGGTGAAGGAAGAGAGAAGGCCTTGGTGTGTCCATGGTGGTGTTCCGGCTGATGTCCTTGTAGGTTTATATTAATGCGTGTATGTGTGTGTGTGTGTGTGTGTGTGTCCCTTTGCAGACTTCCATTATTCCAAGCCAGTGCTTTTGCATTCCTCGCCCCAGCCAGAGCCATACTTTCATTAGACAAATGGAAGTGTAATGCAACAGGTATTTGAAATATATATGTGTATATATATATCCACACACACAGATACACGCACACGTGCATGTTCATGCAGTTCGTTCTCATGTATCCTTCCCTGCCGCAGATATTCCTCTGGTGAACAGCACGGAGCTCATGCACACGGAGCACATCTGGTACCCCAGGATAAGAGAGGTGAGATCACTCCACTCCAACATTGAAACAGAGGACAGTGTTCGTAACTTGTCAATGCTGGCAAGTGACAGTGGTATAAGCGCGATTAGGAGATCTGTCTCCTGTTGTCTCTCTCACATGAGCAGGTTTTGCTAACTGATGAAATACAGTTTTTGGTAACGCTTTTAGTTTTAAAGCACTGAGGCCTCGTGCGCTGTCCTTTCAAACGTCCAGCTCCATTAAACACTTTCTTACTGGGTCGAGTGGTTTTGCAACTGGATTTGCTAACCGTTTTTGGATCCCGTGGTGAAACATGGGCTTTCCCATGGGTCAGTGAGAGCGAGCTGTATTCGATTATGCCGGTCGTGAAAGAGACTGGAGGCGGCCTTAATCAATGATCCTTCCATCCTTGGCTTCCTCCGCGTCTCTCTCCACTCGCCTTATCTCCTCCACTCTCTCTCGCTCAAGTTTACTCCCTGTGTACACACTGAGGTCAGAAAATGTCTCACTTTCTCCATGCCTCTCTGTCCCCCTCCCTCTGTGTGCATGTAGATTCAAGGGGCTATAATCGTGTCCTCTCTGGTCGAGGTGTGTGTGGGAGCGCTGGGTCTCCCGGGTGTGTTGTTGAAGTACATCGGGCCCCTCACCATCACACCCACCGTGGCCCTGATCGGCCTCTCCGGCTTCCAGGCAGCAGGGGAGAGGGCAGGCAAACACTGGGGCATCGCTATGCTGTGAGTATCACATGTTCCTTCCCACACAATATGATATGGAAGGAATAACGCACTCCAGGACACGTTGTTATTGGAAAATAATCAGCAGTAATCAAAATAACGATGAAATGGGGTTACTGTTACCCTCCTGATGTTTATTATTTTTTTGCTTAAACACCACATTGTGTTTAATTCCTATCTACAACGATATATTTTAAATATATATAAACCTGTGATTTGGCAGAGTTGCTGTTCTAGAAAATTAATTGACATTTAACCCTTCTGACCAATCAGAATTGAGAATTTGACAGCATTGTGGTAGAATATGATCTGAATATTGTGATTAATATTGTATCTAGGGCATTTTATTTTAGCATCAAATTAGTCTTGCAAGTCAGAACTCTGCAAGCACCCTGTATATGAATATTGTAGATTGGTGTGTTTATATGTGTGTGTGTGTGTGTGTTTTTTCTATCCCAGGACGATCTTTCTGGTGCTGCTGTTTTCTCAGTACGCTCGCAACGTGCAGCTGCCACTTCCCATCTACAAAGCCAAGAAAGGCTGGACCTCCTACCGCCTCCAGCTCTTCAAGATGTTCCCCGTGAGTCCTTCTGCCATCCACACACACACACACACTCTCTAACTGCTTTCACTGACACTGTGACTGACAATGCATTAAAATATATTTAACTAATTAAATTCCTTTTGTAACAGTAGCGATGCTGATAAATGTAAAGCGTGTATGTTTTGGAAGAGACATATTTGTATTTGGAGTACAGGACTCGTTTTTTAAAGCAGACCCCATCAAACTGGATAAATATACCAAAATCAGCAATATACTGTAAACATGAAAGCTGAATTAACACCTATTAGAACCTTGGATAGATGTACATATGGCAAAAGTAGGTCCATTTCCTTAACCCTCAACTGCATGGTGTTGCCATATGGCAACAATTAATTTATCTCCAATTTTTTGAAAGGCAATAATACAAAACTACTGTTTTCCAACATAACTGGAAAAAGGGGGCTTTAACTTTGATATAACCAAAAAAAAATGCCATGTCATGGTATCACATGGCATGGTGCAGGTCATCATCGGAGGGCTCTCAAAATGTGATTAATTTTTCAATGTTTATGCAAAACTACTTAAAGGAAAACATTGAAACACTATCTGAGATGATGTAACATTTATTTTTTGTCATTTAAACAAGTTTAGACATTTT
Source organism: Cranoglanis bouderius (assembly GCA_023630585.1). NCBI lineage: Eukaryota > Metazoa > Chordata > Actinopteri > Siluriformes > Cranoglanididae > Cranoglanis > Cranoglanis bouderius. The sequence goes on from CM042549.1 coordinate 2,960,592, forward strand.
GAGTATTCTGTTAAGTGTTTAAAATGTAATTGTTGCCATACGGCAACAAAATGCTACAATGGAACTGTGGTATATGCATTCATGAATTGAAACAGGCCTACACAGCAAAAAAGACACTAGACTTCTCTAATAGTATATTTGCATTCTTTTGCATTCAAAGTAAGAAAAACGGCTGTAACTTCAGACATTTTGCACCTTGTTTTCTGAATTTTATGTTTCAAGAGATTAAGAATTCAAGAGAAAGAATTTAAAAAATAAATAAATAAAAACTTCACCCATAACATGTTCGGATTTAATTTTTGTGTGTATTTCGAGTGAGTAAATCTACCCACATACAACTGTAATTCCTTTCTAGAAGATATCACTTTTTTTTTACATGCTTACTAGGTGGCAAAAAAAAACTCTTCAGCGTATAGTCTGGAAAATGCAGTCATTGGAATCTCTGATTTTTGACTATATGATACTTTCCACCATTGCACATTGTTGCCATATGGCAACAATTCACCAATTACCTTCTCAAGAAAGGTTTTAAAAAAATTCTTTTTAATATATTTTTATTACTTGAACAAATTCAAGTAATGTACAAACAAATTCAGGTAATGCAAGTCCATAAAAGCATTAACAAACACAGTAAAGTCATGTGTCAGTATTTATTATTGATGTAGACTGTTGGAAGTGTCGTTCGAAATCAGGTATATAAAACGGTGTAGAAAATGGGATTAACGTCGAGTGTGAGTAAATGAAAGTGAACACACAGATCAGCTCTTGACGGCTCTCCAGTGTGTCCCCATTCTGAACGAGCTCCATCGAGTGTCTGGTTACAGGATTACGGTGGTCATTAGTAGCCTGGTGGCACCAGATGGCCGACGCCGGAGCGTTTGATGAGCTCTTTGGCATCGGGGTAGGGTCACACCTGCGCCAGGCTCTGTAACGAACTCCTCATGCCAGGCTCGCTTTCCTGCGTTATCTAATCTGGTGTGGATATCCGAGCGACGCCAGTGACGAGGACGAGAAACCGATTTTATTGGCATTACATGCTTAGACATGTACCACATTCTCGATTCTGATTGGTCAGAAGGGTTAGGTGTTGATTCATATTCTATAACAGCAGCTCTGACAGTAGTGCAGGGTTATAGTAATAATATCTCAGTTTCCATAGTAACAGCTCATTCACAGGGACTTGTATAGCAAATGTTTTACAAATTTGCCACGTTGAAGATTTCCGTAAGGAGACGTTTATTTAACATCTATGGAAAATGTAGGCTAAATGGTTTAATATCTCAGGTTTTATCTGTACGGTTCCTAAACATTTTAAAAAATGAATCTATGTATAAATATTCTGATGTTTTGACAGCGCTAGCGTGAGCGTGATGTCTCTCTCTATCCCTACGCATCTCTCTAGATCATCATGGCGATCCTGGTCTCCTGGTTTCTGTGTTTCATCTTCACTGTGACGGACGTGTTTCCTCCACAGAAGGATCAGTACGGCTACTTCGCCCGCACAGACGCCAGGCAGGGCATCCTGGCAGCCGCTCCCTGGTTTAAAGTTCCCTACCCTTGTGAGTGAGAGTGCGTCTGCAGGAGTGAGAGTGTGCGCCTGCCTTACAAAGATCTAGGTTATTGTGTATATACGTTCAAGTAGTGTATATTCAAACAATTCTCCACTTACACCAAGTTTTGTTTTTTGTTTTTTTCCCTTGCACTGGAGTTACAATGATAGTGCAGCAACCTTTTGTGTGTGTGTGTGTGTGTGTGTGGAATTATCGTGAGAGTATTATAGCAAATGACTGTGTAGAATTTAAACAATTGAACATAAATGTGTAATTTCAAAATAAGGGGGTTTAGGGTTAAATTGTGTACATTGTACAGTATATTAGACTCGTCTATGTAACCGTGCAGTAAACAATTTGATGTAGGTAAACATAAAATGGATTGATTTTTGTTTTTTGTACGTTTTTAATTGTAGTTCAGTGGGGGTTGCCGACGGTAACCGCAGCCGGGGTGATCGGGATGATGAGTGCCGTGGTCGCCAGCATCATCGAGTCTATTGGAGATTATTACGCCTGTGCACGGCTGTCCTGCGCCCCGCCTCCTCCTGTACATGCTATAAACAGGTACAACACACACACACACACACACACACACACACACACACACACACACACTCACTAATGTCCTCACATTATAATAGTGTTTAGGATTGAGGTGTTTCCATATGTATACATTTGTTATGAGGGTTAGGGTGTTATGTGCATTTTTCTGTGCATCTTTTTAAAATATTTTATATTGTTAGTATTTCCTATCATTGCTGCTGTTTATTTAATTATCATTATTTGCCTGTCTTACTTGTCTATCTTACTATCTTGTTTACATTGTCTTCTTTTCTCACTTCTGTCTCAGGGGGATTTTTGTTGAAGGCCTGTCCTGTGTGCTGGACGGTTTGTTCGGGACAGGAAACGGCTCCACATCTTCCAGTCCAAACATCGGTGTTCTGGGGATCACGAAGGTATCTCAGCGCTGTAATAAGTGGGAAGTGAATATGTATAGAGAGGCTGTTTGTGATTGGCTGACGTGTGTGTGTGGTGTGTGCTGTGATTGGTGCAGGTGGGCAGTAGGCGGGTGATACAGTACGGAGCGGTGCTGATGCTGCTGCTCGGCACTGTTGGGAAGTTCAGCGCTCTCTTCGCGTCTCTCCCGGACCCCGTGCTCGGAGCGCTCTTCTGCACGCTCTTCGGCATGATCACGGCCGTGGGCTTGTCCAACCTGCAGTTCGTCGACCTCAACTCCTCACGCAACCTCTTCGTCCTCGGCTTCTCCATCTTCTTCGGCCTGGTCCTCCCCAACTACCTCAGGGGAAACCCTCTCGTCACTGGTGGGCATGCGCGCGCACAATTTTTGATTTCTTAATTGTGTTAAAAATGGTCTCCTTAATATCTGTGTTCCTCAACTCAAACCATCTGCGACTACTAATAATGTTCCGTTTTGATTTGGCTCGAGTTACGTGGTGTTGTGTGACACCTTCCTGTCTTCCGTTCACCCTTGCACAGGAATCGTGGAGATCGATCAGGTGCTGAACGTTCTGCTGACCACAGCCATGTTCGTCGGCGGTTCCGTAGCCTTCATTCTGGACAACACTATTCCTGGTGAGTGTATTCTGTGTTCAGTGGGACGGTTCTCCTCCATGTGTATAACCACTATGCAAATTCAACGCGCTCCTGTTTGTGTGCGTGTGCGCAGGCACTCCGGAGGAGCGAGGGATCCGTAAGCTGAAGCGTGGGTCCGGTTCCGGCGCCTCCGAGCTGAAAGGGATGCGATCCTACGACCTGCCTTTTGGCATGGACTTCCTGAGGCGCCACCGCGTTTTCCAGTACCTGCCCATCAGCCCCACGTTCAGCGGATACCAGTGTAACAGACTGGGCGGAGCCTGTCGGGGGCGGGGCAGCATGCATGGAGAGGAGGGCGTGGCTGTGAGGACGGAGGCGGGAGACAGCAGAGTGTAGTGCGGAGAGTGTATTTTCACTTCTCTTATCGTCGCTCTGTTATTAAGGCCCTCGACTAGCTCGTGTGTGTGTGTGTATGTTAGAGCTGGTGGGGTTAGACCATGTGCTAGTCTAGTTTTCTCTCCTGTGAACTCTAACACACACACACACACACACACGCACACACACTATTGTAATCTGCAGTATAAAAACCCTTCATTGTGTGACGGGACACTATTGTTTCAAGATGTGGAAGTCTCGGAAACATTCCACCAGGGGGCGACGATCTTAGGACGTCTCACAGACTGAGAGATTGAAATTGACTAGTCATTAAACAAAAACAACCCACTCAACATTATGCTGTTTTTCCTTAGCAAACCTGCTGAGAAATGCCATTTTCCCCGTTTTAGATTTAGGCTTTACGCAATACACGTTATTTGTTTTTACGTTTCTACGAATACACGACGTGCCCTCGCGCTTGACGTGACGGACCCCAAATGTTGACGTTCATCCAGGATATTTAAGTTTTACACGAAAGCTACAAGAGTAAAAAAAAAAAAAAAAAAAAAGTTAGCCTCTTTTAGTTTTCTGATCAGCTAGGTTTGAGCTACGTGAAAAATTGCTTGCTAAACGCAAACTAGTTGTGATTTATCTGATTATGCAAGAGTTTGCAAGAAACACAAACACACACACACTTTTTAACCAATTCTTCAGTCTTGTAACCTGATATAAACCTGGACTGTGAGCCTTTACGTTTCCACCGACCTAAAACCCTCTCGGCATCCCTGCTGTCTGTGCCTGGTTTCGTTGAGGTTTCGTTGCCGTCGCGAAGTCTTGCCAACTTTGAATTGTTCTACAAAACATTAGTGCAGGTTTAAGTTGAAGTTTATCCAGTTATTTTTCTATGCCTGTTAGACAGGACATGTGCAGTGCCGGTAATGTTTTGGAGCATGTTGATGGTGCATGGATATCTAAGAAAAGGAGAAAGAGAAGAGGCCATTTTGGTGGTGGGGTGGGGGGTGGGGGTGGATGTGCGCAATCTTTCACTTACCCCAAATGTAGTCGAATAGCTAAGGCATGTTTAGTGTCTGATGTTTGTTTCTTTGCTACTGCATGGGAGCTATGAGAAGTTAAAGTTTGGAGAAAATTCTGTGCCAGAACAAAGTGCATTCGCACCATTTTGTCGGAAAACAAAGACGTGAAAAACAATACTGAAAGCGGAAAAAGTTCCACCCTGGAAAGCAAAGCCTTTATAGCATTGCTCTCGCGCCAGCGGAGGATTGCTTTTTTTTTTTTTTAAGGCGCGAATGTCCTTTTCCATTCCACTGCATGGCATTTCACACAAAACAAAAAAATTTATTGGCTCGTTGTTTGTTCATTCCTGCTGAGCTTGATGTCTAATGTCGTTAATCATCAAGCTTTTCAGAATCGCTGCTAAATCACGATAATAGTATTTAGAACCAAAAATATTCACACCTCACTGCAAGTCCTGGGAATGATGTGTATATAGAGCGAAATCTTCTCCATACAAAATGAAATCTGCAGAACGTCATTTTTTTTTTTTCTTCCTAACATCCTTTGAGCTTTGTGAGAAGAAAAGTGAAGTGGTCACCAAGTGAAGTTTTGTTCATGTTTATAGATAACAGGAAGTCACGCTGTGGCCTAAAACATGTCTGTAAAGAACTGGACGTGATTTGAGAACAGATTTTTCTGTGAGATCGACTTCTGTTAGCATTAGTAGCTCTAGTTGGGAGGGAGGGGGGAAAAAAAAAAGAAGAACTCGACACGCAAACATCAGACACCAAACATGTCTTGGTTGATCGACTGCATTGGGACGATGCTGTTTTATTTTCCCTGAACTGTTCTGGAAACGAAGCAAAAGCACTTAAGTCCTGATCTGTCTGATGTTCTTCTGTTGAAAGGTGCCAGGTTTATCTACACTATTAGGAGCTTTGACACTCCCAGTACAATCTGTTGTTTCTTGCCTGATTGGTTTTCACACTATAGACATTGTTCAACGTATTGTTTTGTTGTTTTTTTTTCATTGTGTAGCTTCCTTTCTTTACACAAAGATCGTCACATTCAAACAAGCGCTGCTTTTAAAATCTGAACGATCAGCTCGGATTGTGGTTTTCTCCTTTTTTTTTTTTTTTGTTTCGTTTCGTTTTTGTTTTGGTGCCTGTGAAATCTCCGAGCTGCTGTGATGTGGTTTCAGACTAATGGCATCGTAAAACGCAGCTTCACGAGGACATGGGTTTGTCTCATCGAGGCACGAGGAACCGAACCGCTTGAGCGTTTGCTCGTTAATTACACCAAAAGACACCAAAAGAATCGAATCCAAAACGCGACTAGAGACGACCGCGTCACTTTCCGGCCACGTACACAGAAGCGTAAACGTTTGCGTATTTATTTATTTATTTATGCTAGTCGGAGCGTCGGCTGAAAACTTCCACGTGAACAGAAGAGACGTCTCCGAAAACATGAGGAAAAACAAGAAAACGCTCTGGATGGAAATTTGTGAGAGAGATTATTTACTGGAATGTTTGTTTGCGACTTTACACTTTACAGCTGAACTGGTGCTTCATGAAAAAATGTCATTCCACGTCTCGTGATGATTCAAATGTCACTCTCTTTTATTTACCTTTTATTTTATTAGTCTCTCTCACGCTACTGGATAAACTTGTAATTCACTGGGCATGTCGTTCGTTTTTGTTGTTTTGAATGATGTGTGTGTTTTTTTTCATTGGATGCACTTGTCTTACTTTTGAACCGGCATCTTTTAACACTGAGTTTTGGTTCCCCGAGCAATTTTAACCCAAATTTCTGGAGCTGCACCAACAAGGATTAAATTAACCAGAGTTTGAAGCTAATCAAGGATTCGTTAATATGAGTTTGGTTTTAATTCCGGTTGCGAACTTGATTATAAACATCAGGAATTAAAATCTTTCACCTTCTGAAGAAATCCTCAAATGTAAAGTTGTTGCTGTTTTACTTTTTTTGGAATCCGGCCAATCAGAATCCATTATCAGCATTAAAGAAAAAAAATAATAAAAAATCAGAACTGGTTCTTTGAGGAACTTGTGTGTTTTATGCAGACTGTCTAATATATACGAACAGTTATATCATCAGCTACTAAAACGAATCCTTAACGGAGCCTGTAAATCCATCCTTAAAGCGACAGAAGAACAGGATTGAACAAGGTTTAAAGTTTGATGCGACTGGATTGTTGGATCAAAACTCGGGTTAAATCTCGATCTTGCGTCGGTGCGGCCCGGAGACCGTTTTACATTTCCTCAGCCGGTCTTTGTGACAGTATTAGGGACGTTAATGAACTCTGTGCAGGAGACGGAGCGAAGTTTGAACCTGCTGTTTACCACGAGTCGGGGAAAGTGAGCTACAGTGCTGAAGATAAAATATCACTGCAAAAAAGAAAAAGGAAAAGAAAAGACCTGAGAAAGAGGAAACGTCTTGAAAAATATGTGGATTTATTTATATATTTTAATTATGATATCATTATAAAACAATAGTAGGGGCGAGCGATGTGATGCAAATATCACGTCACGATACTTGAAGAGATTTTATGATAAAATGGCGGCCAGGACAAAAAGCAGTGTTGCATTTTAAAAAAAAAAAAAAAAAAAAAATTTTAAAAATTAAGTCAAGTTCAGTGATCTGTCTTAAAAATACGTGTTTAATGCTGAAAATAAGGAAAAATTAAAACACTGTAAAAAGATTTAACTTTGAAAACAGAAGATTTAATTTTTTTTATTTTAAAGTCAGTGTTATTATTGTTGTTGTTGTTATTATTATTATTATTATTATTGTTATTGTTATAAGAAGTGGTTTTAAAATGTTACCAAAAAAAAAAAAAAAAGAATTACGATATCACTGTTACATTGCTATAAATCCCAATTCCTCAGCGTTTTTACTCATTTTAAGTAAAATTATCACGCACAGGTGGAAACTACTTAAGAAGCTGAACTTTTTTTTTTTTTTTTTGCTATAACTGAGTTGAGATTTGTACTTCACCGGAGTATAATTAACGATTACTTACATTTCTATGAGGAAATCCCACACTGTTTACTCCTTCCACATTGTAAACCTCAAAGATCATGTTTCCCCCTCCCCTTTTGCTCGACTGTTATTCCAATCACACTTCAGTCAATCATATTTTAACTTTAATTTTATTGATCAAATCCACACCAGTTTATAAATATTTACATGGACACCACTGCTAGTCTGAAGTTTCTTTTGTGGGGAAATAAAACAAATACAGAAATTTGTTTTCATATAAATGGAGACGTTAAAAGAAATTTGAATCCCGATTCTTAGCTATGACATTTGTAGCTTTTTATACAAATTAAGTCGTGGAAATTGTTTAAAAGTTTGTAAATGTGACCCCAAAACAAGAAGTGTAATTTTGATTAAGTAAGCTTTCCACCTTTCGATCTGCTCGCTGAATTTCATTTGGATAATTACTTAAAGTTGGTAACTGTCTGGGGGGGGGAGGGGTTAAAATCTTAAATGTTCTGTACAGAAATATTAGATATGTTGCTACATACTTTTCAAGATGTTTCCACTTTGCGAAGGGAATTTACGTTGTTTTTTTTTGTTTGTTTGTTTGTTTTATGCGCAGTGAAGGCATTATTTTGTGGGCGGGGTTAAATAACCCTATAAGACTTATCGCCCTGTTTATTACGGGACGCTGTTTCTTGTGTAAAGTATAGCCGTAAGACAAGAGTTTTGTGTCGATCTGAGCACCACATGTTCACAGTGTCCTCTCTTTCATTCTTCAACCTTAACTTTTTTTTTTTCTTTTTCTTCTTTCTTTTTTTCTTCCTCGGCTCTCGAATGCTGAACACAACTCGAACGGGCCTCCTTGCTAAGACCCCTCGCTTCCTGTCGATCCCTGCAGTTGCTATGGTAACTCTGGTCATAAGGATTGCGGATTTTTAAATTGGCAGACCTCAAGTTTTTATCGTTAATGTAACGCATAATACAGAAGCCTCAGATTTGACCTTGAGGTCAAACGTTAAAGGTCGTGAGGGGTCCTAGTAAGACGGTCACTAAGAGTATGATTTCAAAGATAAAATCCCTTCAGTTATTTTGAAGGAGAGTCTATCTGAAGAATATACTATTGTCTGTCTGAAGTGTTTGATATCTTTCGTTTTTCTTTCTTTCTATTTTTTCCTCTTTTATTTCAATTTTTTTTATACATGATTATGTTTTTACAAAGACTTGTTTGTAGAGATCACACGTATACACGTAAATATTATAATACCATGCTGCAAAGCGCACCATTTTTGTTACATTTCTATTTAACGAAATGAAAATGTTTTGTTGATTTGTTTTTTTTGTTGTTGTTGTTGTTTGTTTTTTTTTTGCCTCTTTTTGAAATAAAGTTTTTAGAATAGCTACTTTTGTTAGCTAGAACTTTTTTCATAATGTATTTTTCTAACATTGCTTCCAGTTTGATGTCAATCGCAGAATGAGACAGTTTTAGTGAGATACTTTATTATAAATATATAGATATACTGATTATATTGAGTAGAGTACGGAGTGTGCTTTACTCCTGGACCAGGCTTTGTGAATACTAATTGTAGCGACTGTTTTATTCCCTGCTTCTAAAGTTATTTAAAAAGATGTTACACAATGAACTCTTGTGTGCTTCATTTATTTCTTCAAAATGCTGATCAGTAAACAGTCCCGACAGGATTTCGCAGAGTTGTTTTTTTGTGATTGTTGTGGCCACAAATGCTTGATTTTTGCGGTGGCTTTTTAAAAAAAATCTCTTGAACCGCAGCATCATCTCTGGTACAATTATCACACGCAATACTAAGTCCGGTAAGTAGGGAATCAAACACTGTGTGTGCTTTTATAGGAAAATAATCAACAACAGCACGGTGTGATGAAGCGGAGTTACTCCTACCACCTGGAAGTGGATTATTTTCCTATAACGGCACGTCCTGAAGTGGTTTATTGACGGAAAACTGACTGTTACAAAACAGACACTGGAGACTCCTTCCAAAAACGTTAAATAAACATCTCCTTACACAAAATGTCACATCAAAGATGTTTCTTTGTGAAATGACACGTTTTTTTTAATCCGTCCCTGTTATGTTACTATTTGCTACTATAGAAACTATTAACATTAAAATGAGCACGTTACTATAATCCTGTGATTTTTCAGCTGCAATACTGTCAGAGAAAATTAATCAACCCCTCATGACCAATCGGAATCCAGAATTTAACTGCTCTGTGGTTAGAAATGACAATTAAACCAACACTTATGATGAGAAAGTCCCCGTAAGAGACCACCAGACTCCTAGGACTCTTGGGAAAACCACCAGTTACATTCAGAATCAGTCACAGGACGCTTGTTAAACTATTGGGATCCATTTTAAAACACAAATTCCCATTACTACCCATTATAAACCATTACAAACCCGCTAAGAACCAGCTGAAACCGTATCGGTGTCTGGCTCCTGACCGTGACCGTCTGCTTTAACACGATTAAAGCAGTAACTGTGTGTTATCGTGCCGGAGCTGCCCGGGTTAATGGACTGGAACCAAAATGGCTTCCAGCTGGGTGTGTGTAGTCAGGGTTTCATTTGAGGGGATGTCCTGTGGAAAAAATAAATAAATAAATTTAATTCATTAAAAAATGGCCGCTTTGTCTCTCCCCTTTGGTTATAACAGCTAAGATTATTTATTAACAATATCCTTCAGAAATAGAAAGCGAACACAACAAGCAGATCTCCTGTCAGGAGTTACAGCAAATATCTAAATGTTTAATTACACATTAATTACGCTGTTATATTAATAACGCTAGCTAGCTAACTGGTTCATGTGACTTAACATCCAAAAGCTGAACAAGGTGGTCAAATAATTGCAAAACGGAAGTCATGCGTGCTTTAAGGATTATATTATAATCCTTTCCCAAAACGTAATACATGTGTAATTAGCTTAGTTTTATTTATTTATTTATTTTAAAGCTACTGAAATAATTATTGGAATTATTTGAATAATAATTTAAGAGCTTAAATGTTCTCCTAGGTGAGCTGTATTAATTAATTATTTGAATTCATAGGCTATTTTTTTTCCCAGCAAGCTGTAAACAAAAATACCTGCTCCACTGAACCAACCAGCTGGCTATTGTTTACGGAATTCCCTCATTAATTATTCATAAGGCGGCGAGATCAAAGGGGCAGTGAAGCTACCCGCTGATTGGCTGAGCTGGGATTCCCTCATTTATTATTCTGTTTTGTGAACAAAGAGGCGTTAAAATGCGCGCGCTGATTGGCTGATGCTGCGCACGAGGGCAGAAACAATAGAGGGCGTTAGGGGTGGGTGGGCGGGGTTGATTGAGGGGTGGGGGATGGGGGTCTTGTGTGTGTGTGTGATCCTCGCGCTCGCCTCCTGTGACGACCGTCAGGATTCACTTCACGGATTCGACTCTTTTGAATACTTCTGATTCGTCAGGCCAGAAACACTACACTCCAGACTGTCACGCTGTAAGAATTTGAAATATCTAACTCTAGTCTGTGAACACTGTCTGCTCTACATGTCAAGCCTGGTAATAGGACACGGGCAGGTTAAAGGCTATAGAATATTAGTTAGATATAGTAACATTGTTTATAAAATAATAGCAAATATTGTATAAGAATACTATGAACCATTACTGGTTAATTTGTATACATTTATTGGACATATATAAATCTAATCTAGTCTTAGATTCTGGTTTTAAAGACGGATTAATTTCCAGGGAAATATGCGATTGCATTTATAAGTCCCCCCCCCCACATATATTTCCTTCTCTATCTGCATGTGTTAAGACAAATGTTCAGTTTCAGTGAGTGTTTTGACACATTTTCTGAGAAAGCTATTTACTGCACTACATATCACACTACTACACTTCTTTTTTTTTATTCTTGTCACATTGGCACGACTGCTGTTTTATTTATTTATCTACTGTCTCTGTAACACACGCAGCTGCAATGCTTTAATTTCCCCATGGAGGATTAATAAAAGTTTAGTTTATCTTACCTCACCTTACCTTGTCTTACTTTATCTTGTCTTACCCTGTTTTGTCTCACCTTACCTTGTCTCACCTTGTCTTGTCTTTCCTTGTCTTGTCTTGTCTTACCAAATAGAGTCTATCTATCTATCTATCTATCTATTATCTTGAATGACAAAATTCCAATGTAAAAAATATATTAAATAATAATTATAAAAATAAATGTATAATAAATATATATTATACATCATTAAATATATTACAATATAGATTTTACACTGTAATTTTAAGAGCAGCTGAAAGAACAACATTTATTTCATTATATATACTATACTATACTATAATATAATATAATATACTATAATATAATATAATATGATATAATATAATATAATATAATATAATATAAATACTATTCTGATAGTAAAATACTTAAAAGACTCAAAACCAACTTCGGACATACGTGTGAATCGATTCATATGTTCGCCTCGCTTAAGGGATTTGTTTTAAAAAAAAAAAAAAAGAAGAACCGATTCATTCTAGAATCGCCCATCACGACTCTCTCTCTCTCTCTCTCTCTCTCTCTCTCTCTCTCTCTCTCTCTCTCTCTCTCTCTCTCTCTCTCTCTCCGACATACACAACACCAGCCTGATTGTGCGGACGGTGCGGTCGAGTCGGGCGCGCGCTCAGCGAGGAGACACTCGTTCGGGTCGGACACGGAACAGCGGTCAGGCCGGAAGTGCGCTGTGCACGTGCATTCGGTTCTGCTCGGAGATACACGCACAGACGGAGAGAGCGCGAGGCGCGTGGAGATAAGGAGGCAGGAAAGAGCGAGGGGCGGACGTCGGGATTCTCGTCACACACACACACACACACACAGAACAGCAGCCGTAGCCGTAGCCGCGCGACCGGTGAGTGGACATGAGATTCTTCTGTAATGTGTGTGTGTGTGTGTGTGTAAAGATGTAGAGATGCTTCTTTAGTGGATCGTGCAGGCTCGCGCAGATCTTAATGTACCGTTTGAGCGCGCGATCAATAGATTCCAGGAAAACATGAGCCCGCGTGGGGAGGCGGTTATAATGCGTTATTAGAGTCTCAGATCTCTCCTGGGGGGAACAAGAGTCTATATAATAATAATAATAATAATAATAATAATAATAATAATAATAATAATAATAATAATAGTTATGCCAGTGTACCTGTAGTAACAAAAATGCTAGTTGTATCTTGTTTGTTTGTTTGTTTGTTTGTTACTAAAGATCCACTGCTCCCACTCTTCTCGTTTTTAAAAAGGCCCTGACGTCCTCTTAGTAGCCGAATCGTAAGATTTGGTCATTAATCGCTAAAGATCACAACCTAGGAACACAATTCTTCTGTATCAGATCAGATCAGATTTATTTCCCAGCTGGTTATCTGATTATAAAGCACGGACACGTGTGATGCTCCTTGACGGATCTTCGAGGATTTGTAAGATTTTGCTCCTGTAGTTTGTGTGAAAGGTCAGTGGTGTGGTGTTGATGTTGATGCTAAAGTGCTGAAGATCCGTGTCACGTCTGGGAGCATTCACACGTGTTCCTGGTTTATAATCCAGCAGTGTGGAAAATAGGTCAGATCTGATCTGATACCAGACTGATGCTGAAATGATATTCGGCATCAGCCATGTTGAATCTGTTGTTGTTGTTGTTGTTGATGATGATGATGATGATGATGTTGTCATGGTGCTCCAGGTGGGTAGTGTTGCCACCTCACAGCTCCAGGGTCCCTGGTTCGTTCCTTATCTCAGGATACTGTGTGTGTGTGTGTGTGTGTGTGTGTGTGTGTGTGTGTGTAGTTTCACATGTTCTCCACGTGTCTGTGTAGGGTTTCCTCAGGGTTCTCTGGTTTCCTCCCACCTACAGTAAATTGCCCGTTTGTGTGTGTGTGTGTCTGTGTGTATGTGTGTATGTGTGTGTGTTATGCCCAGTATTCCTGGGATAGACTCCGGATCCACTAACCAGGATAAAATGCTTCTTCTTCTTCTTTTTCTTCTTCTTTTTCTTCTTCTTCTTCTTATTATTACTATACTGATGCAGAGCTGAAAGCTGTAATGCTACATAAGAATATATTCGACACTATAGGGTTCTTCAGTTTGTTAGAAGGTTCTATGTAGTAGAGTAGTTCAGAGTAGAACGTTAAACTGTTTAAAACCATCCCACGAACTCATGATGAGCTTCCTTGTTTTTAAAGAGAGCAGTGATTTATGGTGAACAGATGAATGTTGGCTTGAACGAACACACACACACACACACACACACACACACACACACACACACACACACACACACACACACACACACACACACACACACACAGTAGTGAACTCTGCTACACCAAGCTGTTAAACTCATAAGCAGAGGGAAGGAAGAGAGGAGGAAAGTCAGCCCTTGTTGTGGGTTGAAGAGTGTTTTCAGCGTCGTCATGACGATCCGAACAATAGTGAAGGCGCTTGGGAGGTGATGGAGAAATGGGGTGCTGTTCTGTGACCTGTGTGTGTGTGTGTGTGTGTGTGTGTGTGTGTGTGTGTGTGTGTGTGTGTATGTGTGTGTGTGTGTGAAAGACAAACAGTCGTGATCTGGATCTTAATAGAGAATGAAGGTCAGTGAGTAACTGCTTTGGAATCGGAAAACCAGGCAGAACCAGCTGGTGATGCAAACCCTGATGGAGATTAAAGATAGAGGACGATATTTCTACACACACACACACACACACACACACACACACACACACACACACACACACAAAATGAGCTCCAGTATCTCACAAAAGTCAGTACACCCCTCACATATTTGTAAATATTTTATTATATATTTTCATGGGACAACACTGAAGAAATGACACTTTGCTACAGTGTAAAGTAGTGAGTGTACAGCTTGTATAACAGTGTAAATTTGCAACACACAGCCATTAATGTCTAAACCACTGGCAACAAAATTGAGTACACCCCTAAGTGAAAATGTCCAAATTGGGCCCAATTAGCCATTTTCCCTCCCCGGTGTCATGTGACTCGTTAGTGTTACAAGGTCTGAGGTGTGAATGGGGAGCAGGTGTGTTAAGTTTGGTGTTATCGCTCTCACACTCTCTCATGCTGGTCACTGGAAGTTCAACATGGCACCTCATGGCAAAGAACTCTCTGAGGATCTGAAAAAAAGAATTGTTGCTCTACATAAAGATGGCCTAGGCTATAAGAAGATTGCCAACACCCTGAAACTGAGCTGCAGCACGGTGGCCAAGACCATACAGCGGTTTAACAGGACAGGTTCCACTCAGAACAGGCCTCGCCCTGGTCCACCAAAGAAGTTGAGTGCACGTGCTCAGCATCATATCCAGAGGTTGGCTTTGCAGAATAGACGTATGAGTGCTGCCAGCATTGCTGCAGAGGTTGAAGGGGTGGGGGGTCAGCCTGTCAGTGCTCAGACCATACGCCGCACACTGCATCAAATTGGTCTGCATGGCTGTCGTCCCAGAAGGAAGCCTCTTCTAAAGATGATGCACAAGAAAGCCTGCAAACAGTTTGCTGAAGACAAGCAGACTAAGGACATGGATTACTGGAACCATGTCCTGTGGTCTGATGAGACCAAGATAAACTTATTTGGTTCAGATGTAGTCAAGCGTGTGTGGTGGCAACCAGGTGAGGAGTACAAAGACAAGTGTGTCTTGCCTACAGTCAAGCATGGTGGTGGGAGTGTCATGGTCTGGGGCTGCATGAGTGCTGCCGGCACTGGGGAGCTACAGTTCATTGAGGGAACCATGAATGCCAACATGTACTGTGACATACTGAAGCAGAGCATGATCCCCTTGACTTCGGAAACTGGTCCACAGGGCAGTATTCCAACATGATAATGACCCCAAACACACCTCCAAGACGACCACTGCCTTGCTAAAGAAGCTGAGGGTAAAGGTGATGGACTGGCCAAGCATGTCTCCAGACCTAAACCCTAGTGAGCATCTGTGGGGCATCCTCAAACGGAAGGTGGAGGAGCGCAAGGTCTCTAACATCCATCAGCTCTGTGATGTCGTCATGGAGGAGTGGAAGAGGACTCCAGTGGCAACCTGTGAAGCTCTGGTGAACTCCATGCCCAACAGGGTTAAGGCAGTGCTGGAAAATAATGGTGGGCACACAAAATATTGACACTTTGGGCCCAATCTGGACATTTTCACTTAGGGGTGTACTCACTTTTGTTGCCAGTGGTTTAGACATTAATGGCTGTGTGTTGCAAATTTACACTGTTATACAAGCTGTACACTCACTACTTTACACTGTAGCAAAGTGTCATTTCGTCAGTGTTGTCCCATGAAAAGATATAATTATATAATAAGATATAATTCAAGGGCCTAAAAAAATCAGAAATCATAAAATCAATGAAACCCTAATCTTGCCAAATTTTGATAAATCTTATTAAGTGGGTTTTCTTTCACTATTGATCATGTTAGCTTTGTGCTCATATCAGCGTCTGGCGTAAATAAATATAGATCTTCTAGTTCCTGGATTTCTCACGTGTCGTCTGGCGCATGATGGCTGAGAGCGCAGTTACATAAGTGCAAAAAAAAAACCCAGTGTGATTTAAAAAAAAAAAAAAATCTCAAGTCACGACAGAAGGCTGTTCTTTATTTATCACAAGGCCTGAAAGTGTGACTTATCAGCCGGGTGAAAGATTCAGAGCTTCAGAGCCAAAGCAGGACTTCATATGGAACCTGTGCTGGGCAGAATGAGGAAGTGTGAAGCGTTTCTTTTCCTTTTTCATCCGCATTTTCCTCTTTATTATTACAAAGCTCTGTTTCAAATAAAACTCACCAAACTAGGACGAAACACGACACATGAACAGGGTCATTTAAAAAAAAACAAAAAAAACCCAGTATCAACATGAATCTTCAGTAGATTGCCGATAGAAAGAAAGAAAGAAAGAAAGAAAGAAAGAAAGAAAATAGCAAGGAAAAAAAGAAAAATCAAAAGCAAGCATGAAAAAGAAGGCAAAGAAACAGAAGAAAAGGAATGAAGAAGGGAGAGAAAAAGATAACTCAATAACAAATGCAAGGGATAGATAGATAGATAGATAGATAGATAGATAGATAGATAGATAGACAGGAATGTACAAAAATATTAAACAAGGCAGAAAGAAAGACAAAACATTATGAAAAAAATATGTATATATGTGTATTACAAGAGCAACCGCTGAAAATATTACAAAAAGAATGTAACGAAAAGAAAGGCATGATGGGAAACATCCGCAAATCACATCTGAACATTCGTGCTACATTAATGCAGCTTTATATTCTGCATATTTTCTCCAGTCAGACAGAGTTTCCAGGTTGCGTGTTTACTCCCGCGTGGTTTCTAATCTCCAGCTGGACTGTTGCGTCTCTGACTTTGACCTTGACCTTGACCTTGACCTGAACACTCCCAGCTCTCAGTGTCCCTCTACAGCTTTGACCACCGAGGCTTTATATAACGTGTGAAATATTAAAGCAGCGGTTCGCTATTCTGAGCTGATTGCTGTTGAATATTTCATCATGGCTGAACGACTGAACACAATGCTCTGGAACACGGGCGGGGCAGGGACGCTTGGTTAGGTTTTGCATCTCGCACACACACACACACACACACACACACACACACACACACACACACACACACACACACACACACACACACACTCGTGCATGAATTTGAAGGAGCCGAAGGGATGACGCGATGCGTGTGTTGATAACAAGCTCAGCCTGTTGTGGAAAGTTGTTAGCGTTAATTATGTATATTAGTTTGGATCAGTTTCAGGAAGGGTGCCAACAATTCTGAAGAGAATTCTAAACATAGATGGGTGGATGGATAGATAGATAGATAGATAGACAGGTCAGCAGACAAATAGACCTGGGGATAGACAGACAGACAGACAGACAAAAAGACAGGCAGGCAGGCAGATGGACAAATAGACAGATAGATAGATAGATAGATAGATAGATAGATAGATAGATAGATGGATGGATGGACAGATAGACAGGCCAACACAAATAGACAGGTGTACAGACAGACAGACATACAGATAGACAGATAGTTAGATAGACAGATAGATAGATTTAGCTGACTGTACATGTGTAACATATTATTATTTTTAATGTATGTAATATGTGTACTGTGTACATGTGTGTGTGTGTGTGTGTGTGTGTGTGTGTGTGTGTGTGTGTGTGTGTGTAGGTATGTGTGTGTCTGAGTGTGAGACAGGAAGAGAGACAGAGGAATAAAGAGGAGAGCAGCTGTGTGTTGTTTGGGGCTCGTTTGTGTTGAGGAAGTGTAGCGTTGCTTGAGCGTCAGCTTCCTCTCTGAACAACAGAAAGAGGAAGAGTGGAGCAGAAAGGCAACACTTCCTCAATTTTCTGCTAACGAAGAACATCACATCCCTGCAGTGAACCTTATACACACACACACACACACACACACACACACACACACGCACACACACACACACGCACACACACATACATACATGCTCGCACGTGAGGGGAAAGATAACACAGCTCTGCTCAGTGCTAGAGGAAAATCACAGGGTCACAGAGTTTAGTTAATTGAAGTGTGACTCAGTGTGACAGGTGAGTGTGTGTGTGTGTGTGTGTGTGTGTGAGTGTGTGTGAGTGTGTGTGTGTGTGTTCAAGCCTTTGTACTCTGGCATTTACAAGTGACAGCACAGTAAATGTATGAATGAACATTTATTTGATGATCTTCTAATAATACAGCTTTAAAAACAAAAGGTTTCTAGAAATTTGAGCCGTGATTTTTATTCCGGGTTTGTGATTGGTTGCAGTGGCATTGTGGGTGGGAACTTGTGCAGGTGTGGAAAAGCATGTTAATTCAGAAAACATTTGGGGAAATTATATAGACTTTCTGTCAAATTGTGTCAAGTGATATAAACTCAAGACTAAGGTTCCATTTATTCCCCATGTAATTTCGAGGCGTCTCTGTGTAAGTGTGTAAAATAGAGGGTGGAGTCAATGCAAATGGGTTCATTCATCACCTGCAGTGTGGTTTACAGCAGCCTGAAAGTCAAAATGGCGATCGGACACGGTACTGAAGGGCAGGTATTACATTTGCAGAACTTAATCTGACTTTGCCTTGGGCATCCATGTTTTTCCGAGCAGAAGCGCCGGGAAGTGTTTAGGGAACTGAAAAAAGTACAGCGTATTGCAGCGTAAAGCAGGGATCCTGTGCAGGTCTGGAAAAGTATGTTGGAAAAAAAACATTTAGACTTTCTGTTCAGTCCCTCCAGGATTTTGCGATCGCAGAAATGAAGGCGAAATCGAGCAAACTCCGCAATATTCAGAGGAGCTCGCAAGTTTTCGAAATAACCGCAGATTGGAGCCAAGACGCATCATGTGACGTCATCACAACGCGCATTCAGCCCGAGCCCTCATCGATTCACGTGCGTCGAACACGAGTACAGCCACGAGGTCTCATTTACCAACAAACAGACATCACTGCGAGAGAGCGCGCACAACAATCCCGGGCAGTTGCGATTTCGCCGATTCAAATAGTTTTCCACAAAAAAAGCACAAAAAAAAATTCTGCGAGTTGCATCGCAGATTTTGAAAAAAGCCGCAGCAAAACCGAGCGTTTTTGGACGCGACAAATCTAAAATGTTTTTTTTTTGTACTGACTTGATAATGTAGGAGTCATAAAATAAAAAAGTTTGTACTAAAAAACAGATTTTGGCATTTTTTTGCCTTTTAATGAATAAACAGTTTGGGGCAGTTTGGATTGAATTGAGATCGATTCATTTATCACCTACACGGTGATTTACTGCAGCCTCAGAGTTACTTTCAGAATGATGATAATAAAGGGCAAGTATTAAATTTGTGCAACCTCGTTTTTACCATTTAAAGGCACAATTATACCATTTAATTATAGTAGTTTTTAATATTGAGAAAGTTTATTGAAATTATATCTGAGGATCTCAGAATATTTGGACGGTTACTCAAAATGATGGCGTATTTTTAGCATAGTACAGTTGAGTTGAGTGTCATGTTCCATATTCGCCACATGTTCACACCTCTGACACCAACAGCACTTTCATTAACATAGACATTGGTCTGTACACTCTTTAATTCTACTTTCACATGTATTTTGAACAGTTTTTCAACGCGACTCATCCCCTTTATTCAATGTTATACTTACAGTATATACGTGGACGTTATAGCGTGAAGCCAGCCAGCCGCATCGTTACACTCATGCGGTGCCACGCTCGGAGGAAAGCGCTATCTGCCCTCTTCCGCATACGTGAGCTCACAGATGGCCACGGTTGGCTAGTGTCGCTGTGATTGACAGGGCAGACATGGCTGTATCGTGGTCAGAATTTCAAACTCATGAGCTCACGATTTGCATGTGACGTTGTTTGCTCAGTTATTCACACCAACTAACTGCACAAAATTTATCGACTGTTTCGACTGTAACATAAAATATGCCAAAGCAGTCTTTGCTGCTGGACTGCACACAAGCACACAGACTTAATGAATAGACACAGTCACCCTGCACCTGTTCTTCTCTTTCTCTCTCTCTCTCTCTCTCTCTCTCTCTCTCTCTCTCTCTCTCTCTCTCTCTCTCTTTCCGGAAGCTTCTCTGTAGCCTCCCTGAGCAGCTCGGAAGGAAAGTGTAGCTGTACTGGCACCATGCCAGGGGAACCTCCAATCCCTGTGTGTGTGTGTGTGTGTGTGTGTGTGTGTGTGTGTGTGTGTGTGTGTGTGTGTGTGGTTAAGGATGTGTCAGAGAAGGTCATCAAAATATTGTAAATGATATGGCTCAACCATAAGTATTGGCACGTCTGCTAAACTAAAACTCATGCGATGTCATTCACACTGTACCGTCTGCTAGCTGGTGTGATGGTCGATGTTAGCTAGCGCTCGCGTTCCATGTTAGAGAGCTTTGTCCTGAAATTGAAACGAAGTGAAATTCATTTTCTTGACATACAAAACGAATTGAGGAACTTTGTGAGATATGCGTTTGAACTTTCATGGACCCACAGCTGGAAATCCACAGACTTTCGTAATTCGTATTTAAATTATTATTATTATTTTTTTTTTTACTCTTGATTGTTTTCCTCGCTATTTCAGGTTGGTTCGTTTGGTTTCGACCGACCTGTTCTCTAGCACTCATAATCTGATGTAAGACCATCCTCCCTGCAGCCCCACAGCAATCATCCTCTCCTCCTTCAGGGACTAGGGAGTGAATGGGGAGGGAAGACCAGATCATGGAGTCAAAAGGGTCCGCTTTAGTGCTCCGCCCCTTCCCCCCATCACTTCCCCCAAGACAACGCACTTATTATTATTTTCTGCAGTTCCGTATCCGTTAAATAACATAGTTCGCCCGTGTGTGTGTGTGTGTGTGTGTGTGTGTGTGTGTGTGTGTGTGTGTGTGTGTCAGTCTGAATTGCGGGTGTAAACCACTGACTCTGCTGTGACGCGATACGATTTCGATTAAGTCGCCTCCGCTCGAGGTTCTGAGGTAGGCTTACCGTTTAAATTCGGGAATGATGATGATGCTGAACATAGAAGAATTATTTTAAAATGATCAGATTTACAGCTCAGATCACCTTGCTAGCCTGTTCACACACCAGTTATGAATATTAAATATGATTTTTTTTTTTTACTCACTAGATGTTGAGCCTTTTTTCCAATAATAATCGATTTATGATTGTGGGATCAATTCATTTCATTCAGTCCCTGAAATTCAATCAAGGCATCAATCTAAACTGTCCAATTATTACACCCTTAATGTGATGTATTATTATTATTATTATTATTATTATTATTATTATTATTATTATTATTATTATTATTAATAGTCTTTGAAGGGAGTCGATAATTTTTTCACGTATGTTCATTTACAGAAAATATACTATTTAAAATATAATAAGATTTTGTTAGAGATGTTGTAAACGTAGGCAGTTTGTTCAGTGGAAAATATGAAATATTGTGTGTAAGGTTTTTACACAGTTATACTTATGAAGGGTGCTAATAATAAGTGTGTGTACAGGACACTGTGTGTGTGTGTGTGTGTGTGTGTGTGTGTGTGTGAAGAGAACACATGACACTCAACTGGCTGATTAAACACTGTGCTCTGTATCAGCGCTAATTATTCTGCTTCTCTGTAATTCCATGTTCACACACACACACACACACACACACACACACACACACACACATCCTAGCCTCATTTCAGGACAGATGAATTCTGTTCAGTAAGTGGGACAGAATACTCAGACTGTCTCTCTCTCTGACTGTCTGTCTCTCTGTCTCTCTCTCTGTCTCAGACTGTCTGTCTCTCTCCCTGTCTCTGTCTCCCTGTCTCTCTTGCTGACTGTCTGTCTCTCTCTCTGTCTCAGACTGTCTGTCTCTCTTTCTCTGCCTCTCTATCTCTGACTGTCTGTCTCTCTCCCTGTCTCTGTCTCCCTGTCTCTCTCTCTAACTGTCTCTCTCTCTCTCTGTCTCAGACTGTCTGTCTCTGTCTCCCTGTCTCTCTCTCGCTCTCTCTCTCTCTCTCTGCCTGTCTGTCTCTTTCTCTCTCTCTCTCACTGACTGTCTCTCTCTCTCTTCACTGACTGTCTCTCTCTCTCTGACTGTCTCTCTCTCTGTCTCTCTATCTCTGACTGACTGTCTCTTTCCCTGTCTCTGTCTCTCTCCCTGTCTCTGTCTCTCTGTCTCTCTATCTCTGTCTCTTTATCTCTGACTGCCTGTCTTTCTCTCTCTCTCTCTCTCTCTCTCTCTCTGTCTCTCTGTCTCTCTCTCTTTCGCTGACTGTCTCTTTCTCTGACTGTCTGTCTGTCTTTCTCTCTCTCTCTCTCTCTCTCTCTCTCTCTCTCGCTGACTGTCTCTCTCTCTCTGACTGTCTGTCTGTCTCTCTCTGTCTCAGACCGTCTGTCTCTCTCTCTGCCCCTCTCTCTCTCTGACTGTCTCTCTCTCTCTCCCTCTGCAGTCTCCACCCATGCAGTCGTGTTACAGTTAAGATGGAGGACCAGATTGAAGGTGTTCAGGTCGGGGAGAATAAATACGTCAGCAAGTGAGTCTGTCATCATCTCACACTCGTCATCACCAGACACTAAACTGTGGAGACGTTTTGAATATAAATATTCAGAAAATATGAATATTAATGAACATCTTTCACTGGTAAACTCTCCTCTTATTAAACACAGATGCTATAGTTTTCACTGAACTCTCCTCTGCATTATCAGTGAAAAACGAGCGTTTCTACACACTTTACTCACATTTTAATTTCGTTGATTTGACATGAAAACTTCCAAACGTGTCCAGACATCACTGTATGTGAATCTCTGTAAGTCCCTGTTTCTTTTTCTGCCTCTGTCTCTCTTTCTGTCTCTCTGTATCAGAGATGAGTAGAGTAGCCAAAAAATTTTACTCAAGTACAAGTAAAACTACTTATAAAAACAATTACTCAAGTAACAGTAAAAGTAATAATGTTAATAATGATTGAGTAAGATTAATAAAGTATCCAAGTTACTAGTTACTTGGGATCTGATTAAAATGAAGGGAAAATCCTGAATGTCAGACTACATGGAGAACTGTAAGTCACACCTCTCCCTGAAAGTCTCTTCTGTTTCTGTGATATAAAAGCGAGCGCCAGTCCGGTCATTTTCAACACGAGATCTCACACACACCCCCAAAAAACAAACATTTTCCCAACAGTTTACTGTCTTTATTTTCACAACATGTTAACAACACAAACCTGCCAGCATCTGATATAAACACTGGATCTGATATCAGTAACGGAGGAACGCCACCGAATGGCAACAGTGGAACGGTGTAGCGGTTTTAAACAAGTTATCATTTTTGTCATTTTTTAAAATGATAAAACACACACACACGCACACACACACACACACACACACACACACACACACACACACACACACACACACACACACACACACACGCACACACACACACACACACAGCACAGTGAACACACTTAAATGCACAAATATTTAATGTGTATGTAAGGCTGCAGGGTTAATACTAAAGTTACTGTTAAAGAGTGATAACAGTGCACATAACCTTTAAACTGCTGAGCCACAAATGTGTGTGTGTGTGTGTGTGTGTGTGTGTGTGTGTGTGTGTGTGTGTGTGTGTGTGTGTGTAGGAGCAGCATCCTCGCCCACCTGAAGACCTATAACCTCTATTATGAAGGACAAAACCTGCAGCTGAGACACAGAGAGGTAAGAACACTCTCTCTCTCACTCTCTCTCTCACACACACACACACACACACACACACACACACACACACACACACACACACACACAAACGTTTGCCTTCTTTGTCTGAAATGTGGTTCAATTTAACCCCTACTGTCCCTGCTCAATAATTTACCGGTCTCTGGGGAGTAATGAACTGTGTGTGTGTGTGTGTGTGTGTGTGTGTGTGTGTGTGTGTGTGTGTGTGATCACATCTGCTTTCTTGAGGCAACCAGAGGTTTAGCGTATAATTCAACATTATTTACTGCTTTAGTTAAAATGAACAAACTTCATGTGTGTGTGTGTGTGTGTGTGTGTGTGTGTGTGTGTGTGTGTGTGTGTGTGTGTGGCCTAATTGGGTTCTCCGCAGGAAGAAGGTGAGCTGATCGTTGAGGGTCTCCTGAACATCTCTTGGGGGCTGCGGCGACCAATCAGATTGCAGATGCAAGATGACAACGAACGAATCAAACCACCTCCCTCATCTACATCCTGGCACTCGGGCTGTAACCTGGGCAACCAGAGGTCAGGCCATAATGTACACACACACACACACACACACACACACACACACACACACACACACACACACACAAACCCGCACACACACACAAATTGACTCACATACAAATTATGTCCAGTAAATGTGCAGACCCTGCAAGGAATTTAGGAGGAGAATCTCCATGGAAACCGCTTTTCTAGCGTTTCACTCCTATTCCTTATCATCTATAATATCTTGAGACGAACAGCACGGGGGTTTGTGTACAGAGTATTTACTCCCTCATGACTTCATCAGCACCCAGACATAACATGTCTGAACATTTACTGGAAGTGAGGAACGTTTCATTGCAGTCCACAGTCACGTCTTATCTTTCTACTAGATGGGTTTAGACGCGTACTTTTCATTTTGATTTCGGGGTTTTCAAGGACTTTTCGAGCACTAACGGTTTTCTATTATACTATATACTGTATCTGATCTCAGTAACACTTTGCAGTACAGTACACTTCCTTAATTAATGCTCAAGGACTTACTAATTAGCTGTAAGTAATCAAGTGTTACTATAGTAGTTCTTCAGTAATTACTAATCACTATAGTAAATTACTATTCTGACAAAACTATGATGACTGGATTGTTATCCAGTTTTGAACCACTGTGTTAGCTACAGTCCCCACCGAAACTATTGGAACAGCAAGGCCAGGTAATTTTTTGTGTGCTCTACACCGAAGACATTTGGGTTTGAGATCAAAAGATGGATAAGAGACGAGAGTTTAGGATTCCAGCTTTTATTTCCTGGTATTTACATCTAGATGTGTTAAATAACGCACAAACATAGAACCTTTTGTATCGGACCACCTGGTTTTTAGGTGAGCAAAAGTATAGGAACAGATAAGTCTTGAAGTAAATTAAAGTAAATAACACTTAATATTTGGTTGCATATCCATCAAGCCAATGTCCCTGTCATCAGCTGTTGTTTTTTTGTTTTTTTTTCCTTGCCCGACCCATTCGGTGTCTGTTGTTAGTACACCAGTGGTTTCTTTCTTTTTCAGGGCATTCCAAATTGTTGTATTGGCTACGCCCAATGTTTGTGTAACACCTCTGACTGATTTTCCCTCTTTTCCCAGCTTCAAAATGGCTTGACTCCCATAGACAGCTCTCGGATCTTCATGTTGGTCTATCCTTTTTAACACCTAATGCAGTCTTCACAGGTGAAACTAGATAGATCAATAAATAGATCAATTGGGCTACTCCTCACTGCTATGCTGACCAGATTTTAATGACTTTTTGATTCAGTTTTGAATACTAATTACTAGTGATTTATTAGAGGAAAGAGGACAGAGTCATCCTTTTATTTGTGGAGGCATAGGTATAATAGGTATAATGCAATAATAGGTAACATTAATGTATCAGGAATGAATTCTTCTGTAATGCGAAGTAAGGGCAGTGTTAAGGCACTGATACATTTACACACGGTGGTTCAAAACTGGATAAGTCATTATGGTTTTCTCGGCATAATAATTTAATATCCGTCAATAAATCGTTACACTTTAGTCAACGTAGTAGTTTATTATGGTCATTAGTAATTAATGAAGAACTACTAACCCCTACTTAGTAACCCCTGGTTGCTAAGTTATTAAGTAAGCGTTAATTAAGGACGACATAAACTATACCTTCAGTTATAAAGTAACTAGTGAGGATGTTATGACAAGTGCAAAATGGTATGATGTCAGCATGTTGGTGACGTGAACTGATATCTGCCATGATTAGTGTGATGTACGGATATGATATACTTACAGAGGCCAAGATCAAAACTCACACGAGGCAGCTGAGAGACTTAAAAAATATATATGTATATTATTTTGGCCCCAAACCATCTTGCAATCTTTATTATCACAAAAAAAACAATACTTGTGCAGATTGTGGATTCTTTTTGTCACATATTAATAATGTTAACCCCCCCCCCCCCCCCCCCCCAAAAAAAAGAATCTAGCAGGAAGGAATTTATGGATACACACCATCCTAGAAAAGAAAAATACAGTCTGGGTAAAACAAAACAAAACAAAACTCAGAGGGAAAGATAAAACTCCTAGACATGGGCCAGAATTTGCCAAACCATATATGGTCTGATTTGTTAGATACAACAGTCGTGGAAGTTGGTGCTGAAGCTAATTCGGGATTCATCCTAAACCAAACGTCTCAAACGTTGACTGATGAAATGGCTGCAGAAAATGCAGGATTTCCGTATGTTAAAGCTACACGAGCGTTTAAACTGAGATTAGCATCATGCAGACAGATGATGGAGCTCCTCATGGGATGGAAGCGGCAGGAAGTTCCAGGAAGTTACTTGCTGTTAATGTAAACACTGATCACAAACAAACTCCGTATTCACCCACATCCCGTGACACAACAGGAAGATACAGTTTACTCTAAATTACGCTGCTATTTTCTCTGTTTCTGCGTAGCGCCGAGGCTCAGAAACAAGCTCCGCCCTCCATCGAGGTGACAACGCCTGAGAGCCAATCGGAAAACAGCATGATGTACGAAAACGAAGATGAGGAGGAGGGTGGGTGTCATACTTGCAGTATACTTACATACTTACTGTACATACTTACAGTGTACTTACCTAATACCCATAATGCACCGCAAGTCTACGTCGATGTTGAAATGTTGCTCCACCGAGCCCTCGGGATTTCACTGTTATTGTTGTTATTATACCACCGTGCTTATGAATTCTCAATTCTGATTGGTCGGAAGTTGTTATATAAATTTTATATTAGTGTCCTTGTTATTAATAGGTCATTGTTTCTATAGTAACCACTTACACAAGGACTTGTATGGCGGATAGTCTAAGACAAATAATAAACAGCTTTAAAAATGTTGTTTAACAAAGAGTCATTTTATGATATGGCGAAGTTTCTTTAACATTTTTGGAATGAGTCTCCAGTGTCAGTGCTTGGTAAGGGTCAGCGCTAAAGCCGTAAATGTACAGTAAAGTCTTCAGGATGGATAGCGTTGCGTATCGTTTTGTCGTTTCCTGTTAACAAGCTGCATAGTTTGTCTTCAAGAGAAAGTGAGGAACGGCGTATGCGATTACAGGAACTTGTTTTCGTGGACGTTCCACACTATTAAATGTAACTATAAAGGGATAAAAAGTACGGAGTGTCATGCATGTATATAAGTGTTATAGTCTCTCTCTGCTTCTGTGTCTCTCGCTCTTCAGAAGACGCCTGCTCTCAGCTCCTGAGGACCAAAAGTGATGCGGGTGTTTTGAGGCGGGGTAACAAGCGGTCGCCTAGCGATCAGCGGCGAATCAGAAGGCACCGTTTCTCCATCAACGGCCACTTTTACAACCACAAGGTGACTGTGGAACAGATGTGGAGATGTGGGCTTTTGTGTTGAGGTGTGACCGACATTTTGTGATCCGAAACAACAGAAATAAATAAAAAGATTCTCTCTTTGTTTCTCTCTCTCTCTCTCTCTCTCTCTCTCTCTCTCTCTCTCCGGCCCAGACGGCGGTGTTCACTCCTGCGTACGGCTCCATCACTAATGTACGTATAAACAGCTGCATGACGACGCCACAGGTCCTGCGTGTTTTACTCAACAAGTTTAAGATTGAGAACAGTCCTGATGATTTTGCGCTCTACGTTGTCCACGCCAGTGGAGGTCAGTCTCTCTCTCTCTCTCTCTCTCTCTCTCTCTCTCTCTCTCTCTCACACTCACACACACAACTGAAACTTGGAAATTGACCATCACCTAGTGGTCAAAGAACAGCAGTGCAGCCTAAAACAGATATTTATCATTCTTCGTCTTACGTGTGTGTGTGTGTGTGTGTGTGTGTGTGTGTGTGTGTGTGTGTGTGTGTGTGTGTGTGTGTGTGTGTGTGTGTGTGTGTGTGTGTGTGTGTGTGTGTGTGTGTGTTTCAGAGCGAGCTAAACTGAAGCCCACAGATCACCCACTGGTGTTGAGGATCCTACAGGGTCCGTGTGAGCAGGTCTGCAGGATCTTCCTCATGGAGCAGGACCTCGGAGAGGAGGTCACGTATGACGTAAGTCCTTCATCTGTGTGTCTTTGAGGATCGGCTTTTTATACGGGCTTCATGTAAGGAATGAAACACTTGGTGGTATGCTGTTATAGGAAAATAATCAACAGTGCGGTAGCGTAATGAAGTCGGACGTCGCGGAATATTTTATTCCTCTTATACCACAGCAATTTGCCAACAATTACAAATAAGTTCCTGTTGTCACTTACGTTATAGCAACTATAAGTAGTATCATCTCTCTCTTTTGTAGAAATTGCAGCTGGTCACGTTACAGAGAAACCACAATGTCCTCTGTCCTGAAAAAATTTATGTAAATTTACAGCTTTACCTCAGTGACAAAGCACTGGTACTGGAGACTCATTCCATAAATCAAGTTAAATAAGCATCACCTCATAGAAACTACTGTCAGAGCTGTCGTTATAGTAAATGAATCCAGCAGCGCTATGGTGTAAAAAAAAAAATTTTTTTCCGGTCATTAGGTGGCACAGTACATCAAATTTGAGATGCCTGTGCTTCAGAGTTTCATCACCAAACTGAAAGAGGAGGAAGACAGGGAGGTGCAGAAGCTCAAACGCAGGTAACTTTCACCTCTGAGACCAAAAACCGCACATTATTATTATTTTTTTTTTTTAAATTTTGCATTGCATTTGCATTACAGGTTTGTTTAATATTTAATTAGAATATTAATAAATAATCGGAACAACATCACAATGTAAAAATAAATGGCATGCCTTTATTCCACCGTCCTTTCTTTCTCTCTCTCTCTCTCTCTCTCTCTCTCTGTAGATATAAGTATCTGCGCTTCATCATTGAGCAGCAGCTGCAGTGTTCTCCGGCTGGTTCCACCTCCATGTGAAGAAGCTCCTACGGCTCCGACGCTCATCCCTCCGTCAGTCCTCACACTCCCGATGTGCTCTTCATGTCCCTGCAGAAGAGCCCGAGATCAGCCCGTCTTCTCCACGCGTACGATCGATGTAGTCCGTCCTCACGTGGCTCGCCTACAGCCAGTATTTTCAATTAATATATGGGGTGATGGTACTTATTACCTTGTTACCATCTGAAACGTTATCTGCTTTCGTCACACAGGATGGTCTGGATGGGCTTCAGCGTTACGATTGACCGGGAAGTGTTCAGGGTTTTAGAAGTTTCAGGGTTTGTTTCTCCTGCATTTCAAAACCGTTTTCAGAACACGCCCTCGTCGGCGTCCGATCGCAACTCTTACGTACGTATCGCCTACAGCAGCACAAGACGAAGTGTGCGGACGTGGATTTCTCAATACGAACGCACCTGTCTTTGGGAAACAGCTTTCTAATTAGCCAGCTTGCCGACTAGCTACGAAATTCTAGCCTAGGAATACTTGCTAGCTGACTATGCAAACAGTAATTAATCAGAGTTGTATTCATGCAGCGTTATTGTATTACTGTAATAGACAACGCTAAGCAGCTAGCTGGCTAGAATTAGCTTGCTAGCTGGAAAACAAAGCAGAGAAAAAAAAACATTATAAACAAATAGACACACCCACAGCAAGCAAGTACTATGACTTGCTTTGATTTTTAAGTACAGAAATATAGCTAGCGAATTAGACGGGTAACATTAGCGGACTAGCTAAAACGGTTCTATGGTAAGGAAAAGGGGGCAGGCTAGCTAGCTGGAAAATTAGCGAACGCAAAACTCCCAAGAACCCTCCAGCTCTGGACGTACTGGAGCTTTACAACCTAAACTTATAAACAACCTCTTTTTGGTGTGTTAATTAGCTAGCTAGCAAAGAAGTGATGTCATATAGTTCTATTTTTTTAAATATTCCATTTTTAATAATTAAACCTATAAACGGATTCCTCTGACGTTTAAAGCCGGGATTGCAATGACTTCCGGATACGTTCTTAATTTCTACAAACTGACGCCATCTGATAAACTTTTCCTCGGTGACGCGATAAAGAAATGGCCCTCGAAATGGCCCGTGAGCCCGATTCCTCCAGGAGGAAGCCGACGAGGGTGTGTGGAAAACGATATTGGGCATTGTTTTGAGGCACACACGCTATCGCCCCCTAAAGGCACGAAATAGAAAAGCACATTCGATCAACCCCGGGTCATTTCCTTCTGTGTGAGAAGACTCGATAATAAGCACAATATAACACGCACACACTCACTGACTCACTCCTTTTACGAAATATTCATGTTTAGGAAAACAATCTCAGCCTAACATGTGATGTGTTAATGTGTAGGACGTAGTGAACATGTTTACGCTGTTATTAACTAAAGCACAAGCTGCTAGAGAAGTGTGTGTGTGTGTGTGTGTGTGTGTGTGTGAAGATTGTGGATGTGATTGTCCATAAACCGATTTGGAAATGCTGCCCGTTTGAGGTGTGTGTGTGCGCGCGCGTGTGTGTGTATGCGTCATGCGTGCATGCTTTTAGAGAGAATAAATTTGTAATGTTTTTATTCCTTTTTTTTTTTTTTTTTAATCTCTTCATTATTTTTTACACCAAATTCTCCTCCTTTTACATTTTGGATGCTTATAGAAATATCTGTCCAGCATGCCTCTAGTTTTAACAGTGAAGCCGATATGATAGAATGCTGACAAAATTAAACAAAATTGTAAAACAAAAATAGTGGATTCGTCTTCTTTCTGTGCAGACTGTTATTTATATTGTACAGTACCGTGCAAAAGTTTTTAGGCACTTGCAAAGAAATGCTGTAGAGCAAAGATGCCTTCAAAATAATGAAATTGAATTTTTCTACATTTTAAAAAAGAAACACCGTAAAGAGCAGTAAACAGGAGTAAATGAAACGAAGTCAATATCTGGTGTGACAAAAAATAAATAAATAAAAACAGTAGTCTCTGGTACAATGTGTGCAGTTTTATAAGGAAATGAGCTGGTAAGTTTTATTGAGCATCTTGCAGAACCAGACACAGTTCTTCTGGACACTTTGACTTTCGCACTCGCTTCTTATTTTTGCAGCGAAACCCAGCAGCCTTCATTGTGTTTACTGTCTGAAAAGTGTCTCTTACGTAATATGCTGCTTTCTTTAATGACATACAAACATTTTTCTGTAACATTTAATTTTGTACTAGAAAACTAATGTTTGGGAATCTAAAATGTTTTTTGTACTGACTTGATCATGCAGCAGTCATAAAATAAAACATCTATAACAAAGTTTGTACTAAATAAAATAGGGTGCCTAAAACTTTTGCACAAACCAGAGGGGCTAGCTTTCGCTCCCCACGTGCATCGGTCAGCCTTGGGAGCCCATGACCCTGTCGCCAGTTCACCGGTTGTCCTTCCTTGGACCACTTTTGGTATGTACAGTGGGGGGAAAAAGTATGTGAGCCCCTGCTGATTTTGTACGTTTGCCCACTGACAAAGAAACGATCAGTCTATAATTTTAATGGTAGGTGTATTTTAACAGTGAGAGACAGAATAATAACAAAAAAAATCCAGAAAAACACATTTCCAAAAAAGTTATAAATTGATTTGCATTTTAATGAGTGAAATAAGTATTTGACCCCCTATCAATCAGCAAGATTTCTGGCTCCCAGGTGTCTTTTACACAGGTAATGAGCTGAGATTAGGAGCACTCTCAAAGGGATAAAAGACACCTGTCCACAGAAGCAATCAATCAATCAGATTCCAAACTCTCCACCATGGCCAAGACCAAAGAGCTGTCCAGGGATGTCAGGGACAAGATTGTAGACTTACACAAGGCTGGAATGGGCCACAAGACAATCGCCAAGCAGCTTGGTGAGAAGGTGACAACAGTTGGTGCGATTATTCGCAATTGGAAGAAACTGTCAGTCTCCCTCGGTCTGGGGCTCCATGCAAGATCTCACCTCGTGGAGTTTCAATGATCATGAGAACAGTGAGGAATCAGCCCAGAACTACACGGGAGGATCTTGTTAATGATCTCAAGGCAGCTGGGTCCATAATCACCAAGAAAACAATTGGTAACACACTACGCCGTGAAGGACTGAAATCCTGCAGCGCTCGCAAGGTCCCCCTGCTCAAGAAAGCACATGTACAGGCCCGTCTGAAGTTTGCCTGAATGATTCAGAGGAGAACTGGGTGAAAGTGTTGGGGTCAGATGAGACCAAAATCGAGCTCTTTGGCATCAACTCAACTCGCCGTGTTTGGAGGAGGAGGAATGCTGCCTATGACCCCAAGAACACCATCCCCACCGTCAAACATGGAGGTGGGAACATTATGCTTTGGGGGTGTTTTTCTGCTAAGGGGACAGGACAACTGCACCTCATCAAAGGGACGATGGACGGGGCCATGTACCGTCAAATCTTGGGTGAGAACCTCCTTCCCTCAGCCAGGGCATTGAAAATGGGTCGTGGATGGGTATTCCGGCATGACAATGACCCAAAACACACAGCCAAGGCAACAAAGGAGTGGCTCAAGAAGAAGCACATTAAGGTCCTGGTGTGGCCTAGCCAGTCTCCAGACCTTAATCCCATAGAAAATCTGTGGAGGGAGCTGAAGGTTCGAGTTGCCAAACGTCAGCCTCCAGACCTTAATGACTTGGAGAGGATCTGCAAAGAGGAGTGGGACAAAATCCCTCCTGAGATGTGTGCAAACCCGGTGGCCAACCATCGAAGGGGTCAAATACTTATTACACTCATTAAAATGCAAATCAATTTATAACTTTTTTGAAATGTGTTTTTCTGGATTTTTTTTGTTGTTATTCTGTCTCTCACTGTTAAAATACACCTACCATTAAAATTATAGACTGATCATTTCTTTGTCAGTGGGCAAACATACAAAATCACCAGGGGATCAAATACTTTTTCCCCCACTGTACTAACCACTGAATACAGTGGGGAACACCCCACAAGACCTGCTGTTTTGGACATGCTCTGATCCGGTCGTCCAGCCATCACAATTTGGCCCTTGTCAAAGTCACTCGGATCCTTACACTTGCCCATTTCTCCTGCTTCCAACACATCAACTTCGAGAACTGACTGTTCACTTGCTGCCTAATAAATATATCCCACCCCTTCACAGGTGCCACTGTAACGAGATAATCAACGTTACTCACTTCACCTGTCGGTGGTTTTAATGTTATGGCTGATGATTATGTGCTGTCGTTAAATGTTAATAATACAGTATATAATGTTAAGAAAGACATTGAAGAAGTGTTTTGGCCCTTTGACACGTGAACACAAACTGTACAGTGGCATGAAACATTAACAGCGTTATACCTCATGATATAATGCATCGCTCAGCTCGAGCTCTAATTCTAATTCAGCTCCAGCTGTATTACATTTTGTCTTTAGCATCTAATAATCACGCCCGGCCGTCACTGATACCGTGAGTTTCTCGATACGCTGTTGAATTTGTCCCTACGTTGATGGTCAAACCTAGCAGCAGGTCATCACAATGACTGTGTGGTGTGTGTGTGTGTGTGTGTGTGTGTGTGTGTGTGTGTGGACTCTAAACTCTGACTCTGATGTCAGAGAATATCCAGGATAAGGTGTGGACCTGAGGCACACAGCCAATCAGGGAGGGGAGATTAGTGCGTGTGTGTGTGTGTGTGTGTGTGTGTGTGTGTGTGTGTGTGTGTTTAAATTGCTCTGCGGCTGTGCGAGTGTCCCAGTCCATCTAGTCTTCAGACCTGAACTGAAGCCGAAAGACTTTTTACTTCGACGTTTAACCCTACAGGTATGATAATCACCGCTTTTATATAGTTTATCTTGTATAAACTACTCCTTACTTTCATTCTCCCATGATTCTGTCCAATTTGCATTTTTTTTCTGTCTGCTGTGAAAGAATTTGTTGTTTTTTTCCCACCAAAATGATGTTGTTACTTACTTTTTTGAAATGGAAAATGGCATCGTCATGCTGTTAGACTGCACAGCTCATAAACACTTCAGGATTTATTTATCCCGGTTTAGGTGTTTGATCGTGCTGCGGAGGTGTGAACGAGGCGGTGAAGAGAATGCGATTACGGCTAATCAGAGCGGACTGTTATAAAAGCAGGACGTGCTTTAGAACCAGATGCTGATCTAAACCAGATTACAGGTCTGACACAACTTAAGAGATTTAGACTCTCGGGTCTTCTAGAATAAATACAATGTGATTCATTCATATTTTGTTGCTATGGCGATACGTGGAGGGCTGATACACTGTTTTTAACGTAATGTCATGTTTGAAACACCTTTTATAGACAAACTGTGACTAAGTGTCAGCTAACATTGGACTTATAGATTAGCCTTGGGCTCGTCTTGATTTGCTTAAGCCAAAATAGCAATAAGTCGATAAGCTTTAATGCCACTTAGAAGTGAGAAATATCGGCATCTCATCTGTCTTCTTCACGCAGTGTGTGCTTGTCTTTCCCCCCTGTAGGAAGGACTGTACATAGGTGTGTCCCTACGCCGCTGAATTATTGATTAGGTCATGGCGATTGTATCAGTTGTATAAAATATGCATTAGGTGTTTTGCTGCAATTTGAACTCTGACCTTTTTCTCTCTTCGCAGATAATCGTTCCCGTCATGTTCTCTCGGAGTGTTTCGGTCTTGACCTGCGCGCTGCTCCTGTTGACGCTGTGCCCCGACGTTCTGTCTCGTCGGGGTGGATTTGGAAGCGCAGGTGGGCGTTGGGGTGGAGCAGGAAGGGCCGGAGTAGGAGGGGGCTGGGGAAGCACTGGAGCTCACAGAGGAGCCGGTGTTGGAGGTGGCCACCACTACAGCGGAAGTTCCTCCTCTGGATCGAACGCTGGGAAGATGGCAGGAGCAGCGGCAGCTGGCGCTCTCGGGGGCATGGTGATCGGCCACGGGCTCGGCTCGATGTCTCGACCCGGATACGGTTACGGTCACGCGTGGCACGGTGGATATGACAGTTACGGGCATGGGTACGGAGGTGGGTACGGCCACCCGAGATACAGCGGAGGACACGTCCGTCAAGAAGGCGAGTCCAGGAACGAGACGGCTATGGAGTACTATGCCGGATCCGCCACCAGGGGGCACGCTTACAGCTGCGTGCCGCTGCTCGGCGCCACCGTGTCGTTCTTAATCGGGTACTGGATCTCACAGACTTAGACCCTGAATTGCCCAAACTGACCGGGGTTGCGTCCCAAACTCTTTTCCTCTTTCGCTCGATACCCCAAGACACCATGTTTGGTGTCTAAAGTTTGCTAGTCCTGCTAACAAGTCAGAAACGCTTATAGCTACCAGTTTAGCACTCGTTCTGAGACTTGTTGATGTTCACACTATATGACACACATATATAAAAACGGACAAAAATACATCACAGAGCTAAAATCAGGGTTAGTCGGATAATGATTCAAACAATATAGGTCAATTTGTGTATTTTCTAATTACAAACCTATTCTATATTCTATGATATTTAATGATACTTTATATACTTTATATTATATCAAATGGCATACAAATGTATTTTGATTGCGAGTGTGCACTATCAGAAAACAATAGCATTGATCTGTTACCTAAAAAAGGTCACAAACAGTATCTTTTATCATATGTTTTATCCTAAAAGGTAATTATGGTCCACTATAGCCAGATTTTCAGGTGAACGATATTAAAGGTAAACCCCAACAACAAGGAAAGGTACCAATTAATACTATTTATGATGATTTAGACATGCTAAACTGGAGACTGTATATGCTTTCCTGACTTCACCTTTAGAGACACTATTTGTCTATTTCTATTTTTGTCTTTTTTTTTCTCTTATTTATTCTGTGCATAAATATAATTCTTTCTTATCCTAGCATACGCCTGTTGTTATTTGCTCTAAATTATTCTATACTACATTTTGTACTATACAATTGCATTACTGAAACCTTCATTATAGCTGTGCACACACTGTGTATCGTCTTCGATGTTTACTTTGTCACGTGAAACGGCGTGTATCGTTCGATCAATGAGTGCTAATGAGGTTTTGAAGCGTGCGGTAACACGCTCCGACACGTCTCAGTGTCCCCTAGGTCCTAAAACACCTCTGAGGATGAAGTAAGCAGCCTCCGTAAATCACATTAGTGGATTAACAGTAGACAGGATGGCAGATATTTCAGGGCAAAGACAAATCATCAGTTTAAGATCTAGGTACAGTCTACCTCACGCTCACGTAGCGTCTCAGAATCACTGCAGGACTCGTGTGTTTAATGTACAAACTTGTACGTTTGTAATGCTGTAATCGCTGTGTAAACATGAAGATCAAAAATAAAAGAATTTGTTCATTCCAGAGTTGCATTTTGTTTTTGTCAGGTGCTCGATCAGCTGTCAAGCAGAGTCCTCGACTCAGAATCACGATGTCTTAAGTCAAAATGTTTAGTCAGGGAAAGTTCCTCGTATTCAGAGTCGGGTTACGCGCCCAGTCGATTTTCAGGGCTGTTCATTCAGATTATGCAAATCACCTGCGTGTAGATCACTGATTTGTTTTATTTTTTTTTAGCTGAAGTATCCAAGACAGGGTTTTTCAACATTGTATAAATCACCATCTTTAGACACAAGCGTTTGCCTTTAAGCCCAAAAACAAAACAGGGATAGAAAATGCGGACTGAATAAGGGAATAGAGAATACGATTGAGAAAAAGAATTGAAAAAGGATTGAAATAAACATCTAACAGGAGTCCGGTATATTGCCAATATACTGCTGCATGAATAGTTTTAGCTGTAATTATCACATTAATCAATTTCATTAAATCGTTAAGTTTAACAAAATGGCTTCCACACTCTTTATTCAACAGCTTATATCCACTTGATCCAGCACATCTTTTTATTGTGCGTTTTGTTTTTAATATAGTGTGCCAACAGTCAATTTCGCGTACTAAACGTGAAGCCGCGAGCAATGTACGCAAGGTATAGAAGCTATTTAATCTTGCTATTTTGATTTGACAATTTAATAAAACAATGCCAATGTTTTTGTTAATTCCTGTTAAAACAAAAAACCTGTGGTTTGAAGGATAAGCTGACCGAGCACTCGTCTGTTACACTTATCAACTTATCCTTCAAACCACAGGCACGTTTTTTTTTTTTTTTTTTTTTTGACAAAATTCATAAAAATAATGCCAATGTTTTTGTTCATGCTTGTGGTTTGAAGGATAAGCTGACCAAGCACTCCTCTGTTACACTTCCAGCTCACTTTACGTGGTGTTCATAATTTTATCCAAAGATAAAATCCGTTCCCCGAGATAAGAAACTGATCAAGATGCCGTCTCTTCCGATGTCATTGTCTTGAGCTGACTGATTGTTTTAGCGTGTCACTCAAGGTCCTCAGTATCAGTAGTTTGTTGTGAATACGTCAGATCGGTCACTAGTAGCCTTGATTTGACACTTTTTTGTTTTTTGATACATACAGAACTGTGTTCTATTCAAATAAAAAAAATGGTTTAAGGAGGAGTTTAAAACAGACTTTAAAAAAAATCTATGTAGAGAAGAATTACGTTATAAAGTCGTTTACACAACATGTATAATATGTAACGTTAAAAAAGAAAAGTCCACAAAGCCAGTTTGTTTGTTTTATCACTTGCTTTATGTGTTACAGTTTGGGAAAGCAGCAGGAGTCTACAGTAATGTGAACGACCTGTACAGAAGGACAGTGCAAACCTGCTTTACTAGCGCAGTGCGCATCAATAAATATGCATCTATAATGGAAGGCGATGACAAGATTTGGCTGTTTATAACCGAGTTTGTTTTATGAGGGAAAAATAAAAAAGCGAGCCAGATGATGACAGAAAGCAAATGTTTACAGTGTGAATGAGGTAAGGGAAGTGAAACGTTTGGCATGCGTACACTCGTTTCCAACCGACATCCAAAAAAGATGTGATATTGAGCATGAAAAAAATATTGTTCTTGCTTGTCGCAGTTTTGCATAAACAGCGGGCTATACAGAGGCTGATGCTTTTCTCCCGTCCCGTTAAGTCTTATTCGCAGCACGCGTCCGTTCTCCTGTTTACATCACCGACCCGTGAAGATGGAGTACGTCCCGGTGTGTGTCGTCCAGTGTTTTAACTGGGTTTGTGTAGCTACATTAATTATTTGAGTGTTATAGTATTGAGAGATATATAGTGTGATTTCTATAGACTGCTTGTGTATGTGTGCATGGTTTTCTTTTCAGTCCTGCTCATACTGTATTGGCTGTAATTAGTGTGAGTGTAAGACACTGTCGATGTGTGTGTGTGTGTGTGTGTGTGTGTGTGTGTGTTAAACAGTTCTGTCAGTGCCTGATGGTTTACGCACCACCTTCTCTCCGCTAACCTGATCCACAGCGAGCGTCTCCACTTCTGCAGGTGGGTGATGAATCCTGTGTGCCACTCCGACGTGGGCGGAGCCTCGTTGCTGCCTGGGGCTCGGAGGCACTAGAGCATGGGTGGGACTTGTTGTGGACACGATGGGCGGGATTACAGGGGGTCGTTCGCGTAACACTGGCTGTGCGTCAGTGTTAGTGGGCGTGTCTCGGGCCTGCAGGAAGGGTGCGGGGTCGGGCATCATTCCTGCGGCGTCTCTAAGGACGATTCTTCGACCGTCGGCCGCGCCCACCCTGTAGAGCTCTGTGTACTCGCAGTGCAGCGGCTGTGACAGGCTCTTGCGCATGCGTCTGCGCGGTGTGTCCGGCTGCTTGCCAGCTCCGTTGGTGGGCGAGTCGAGCCGAGGCTCAGCCGGCGGGGACGGTTTGAAGGCGGCTCCGCCCTCTATAAGCCGCTTCTTGGTGGCGTGGAGCTGCGCGGTGAGGAAGGCGATGGTGCCGGCTCTCTGCTCCAGCTCCCCGGATAACACGGCCAGCCGGTGGCTCTTGAGCTTCAGCTCGTCCAGGTACTTCTTTTCACGCTCGCGGATAGTGTTCTCCAGCACCGAGATCATGGCGTTCTTCTGCTCAAGCTCACGCAGCAGCTCGCTGTTCTCCTGCTCTTTGGCCTTCAGCTGCTCCTCCAGCTCCTCACAGCGACGCTGTAGCTCTCTGCAACGTGCCTCGCCATCATCTGCCAAACACACAAGCAGAAAGTTTTTGACATGCCCTTCTCCCTTACTTTAACCTTCCTAATCTCTACCAAGTGCATGAGTGCGTACCACAGACAAGAATTGAATTTAATACACACCTGTGGACTTAAAACTTATTGTTAATAGAAGTACAGTTGTTGAATTCTGTCAATAAAAGTTTCATTAAAACTTATTTTTGAACCCTGTCATGACAATTAATTTCCCTTTCATTTCCCTTCAGTCAAATGTAATTGTAGATAAAGATTCCAGGAACCTCTGGGTCTGATCACACGGAAAAGAGTAAATAACCTAAACTAACTGTTACCTGCTTTGACAAGATTTCGCTCATGTCTGTCTCAGATCTCTATTGTTGGATCAGAAAGGCCGAAATTTTGTATTTACACTATAAACAGTAATTCATACATTCATTTTCAGTAAGGGTTTTATCCTTGACCAGGGTCACCGTGGATTCGGGGCCTATCCCAGGAACACTGGCCTGAGCTGTGAGAACACCTGGATGG
The DNA here is from genome assembly GCA_023630585.1 of Cranoglanis bouderius. Taxonomy (NCBI): domain Eukaryota; kingdom Metazoa; phylum Chordata; class Actinopteri; order Siluriformes; family Cranoglanididae; genus Cranoglanis; species Cranoglanis bouderius. The sequence goes on from CM042549.1 coordinate 3,000,343, forward strand.
GACGCCAGCGCACCACCACAGGACACCATGCACACAAGCACATACACATTCACACCTAGTGGAAATTTACAATCACCAATTCACCTACTGGCATGTTTTCGGGAGGTGGGAGGAAACCGGAGAACCCAGATGAAACCCATGTGGACACAGGAACTCGACTTCAGGATCGATGAGACCCTGAAGCTGTGGTGGTGGCAATGCTACCCGCTGTACCATCAATATATAGTTGCATATTTTAAACATATACATGCAATTCCCACAGCAGTAATCAGACTTCCATTATAAAGCCATATAAGTGGCCAGGTGTGTTAAACCCGATGCTGTATGTGACGTGACACAAAGAGTTCACAAGCATCTCATTGGGACAGGTATAACAACCCTACCCTACCCTTACCCATCATTTAATTACTTATCATAATTAAGCATCAAAAACACATTATCGCTCCCAACCCCTGACATCCATCATCATTTAAAGGCTGGAAAAGACGAGATGCTGTTTCTACACTGAGCCTTTAGAGGGCAGTGCTGACTTCCATGAATAAACACACGCCTCCTTCAGCCACTTTCATCACCTCTCCTTGACGTCCCCTCGACTCCGCCCTCCTACGTCCTTCAGCCCGTGACCCAGAAACAGATCAACGTCTGACGTCATTAAAAACGTATCTTCAATTCTGATTCTGAATTAGATAAAGATAATCAAAAGGATCATATTTTCACCTTGTTATTGGAAATAACTTGGAAATACACATATTTTGAAATCGACTGCACACAAACACACGGAATATAACGCCGAGTCACGCTTCAGGCTAACACAAAGTATGTGTCACCTATTTTTAGAAGTATGAAAGTCATTCTATCCATTTGCTCACTCTTTCTCTGTCTCTATCCCTCTCTCTCTGTATCAGTTGATCAGGGTGGGGCCACAAATGTACACAAAAGAGAGAGAGAGAGAGAGAGAGAGAGAGAGAGAGAGAGATGAGCCGTCTCCTGTTACACTGCTAATCGATATGAGTGTAGAGGAGCATCTCACCCTCTACTGACCTTCAGCTCTGCTCTCCCCACACACACACACACACACACACACACACACACACACACAGAAGCAAGCAATTAGAGTAACTACATTTTCCAGTAGCGAGGTGGGAGCGTCGCTGCATTATAATCTCGCGTCTTCCAACATTTACAAATGTTTGGAGGAAGATCTTTCACACCCTAACACATGCCCGATACATTTCTTTACACCACAGCGGTGTTGAATTCTCGATTCGGACTGGTCAGAAGGTGTAGTTCTGCTATAGCTGCTGTTATAGAAAGACTTGTATGGTGGATGCTCACACCATAAGACTAATTAAAAAAAACAAACAAACAAACAAACACATAATGGTTGACACGGTGAAGTATGGATGCCGGTTTCCACCACGGAGAAAAACAATAAAAAAGGTAATTACAACTTTATTTCTCACAACCGCAACTTTATATCTTGCAATTCTGACTTTTTTTTCTCACAATTACGAGTTCATATCACACAATGTTTTCAAAAATCTGCTAGTAAATTCCTTGAAAAATTGCATTTTAAAAATAATTACTTAAAAAATATTGCATATTCAAATGCATTTGCATATTAATTAACGTCATTCTTTTCTTACATCAAGCAACACACGAGGAATTTAGGCTAAAAAAATCTTTAACGTTCAAATGTCCGTTTTTGGTTCTCGAAATATATTATTTTCCTTAATTGATGCAACTGATATGCATTAAAAAAAGAGCAAGAGGTTATATTTAATTTTTTTTCCCCACAGAATTCATTTATAATGGCATTTTTAGCACTCTGAATAGAAATCGAATACAATTATAAGATCCCCTGAGAGTCCCTAACACCCCTAACAAACACACAACATATTGACTCTCTCTCTCTCTCTCTCTCCCTCTCTCTCTCTCTAAGTCTAATAGCAGAAGCTGACAGGATGAGCTCATGTGGCCGTAATGGTGTGACTCACACACAGGGTCAGCTCTCCCCCTGACCTTTTCAATCACGTGAATTCATAATCACATACACGTCTAAACCTAATTACACCTCTATACTCTCTACTGCGTCATCCCTTTACACACAGGAGGATGAGGGGGAAGCTGTCTGAGACGAATCTGAGAGGCATGACATGACGGCTATCCATCAATGTGTCCTGACAACCGATTAACCGTGTCTCTTTACAGTTGACTGCTACCAGCGCTCTGTGTGTGTGTGTGTGTGTGTGTGTGTGTGTGTGTGATGGCGCCGATGAGGCCCAGACAGTACAGCCTGCAGATAATGCGTCAGCCCATGTGCATTAGCGCTGCTTTGGCTTAGCTGTGCGTAATTTTATTTCCTGTACCATTTCGACAGCAACAACAACAACAACAACAAGAACAACAACTGATGACTAGAGCCAGTTCCTGTCTCACATTCTGCGTTTAAAAATCATTCATTACTCCGAATGAGCTCGTGACGTGAGTGGAAGAAATATTCTGTGCTTTTTCTCTCCAGCACACAGGGGTGTATATTAGCTAATTCGTCATCATGTTTTTATTGCTCCACATAATTATACAATTTTTTGTGTGTAATGGTGTTTCACATTTAGTAGCTACCACTGAGTAGTTTGTTCTTGTTTGTTACATTTAGTTGAGTTTAGTTAATTTTGGCCAGTATGTACTGACGTCTGGTGACGTTGATCCTGAACATCCAAAAACTGGGCTGTGAGAAATGAAACCGTTAGATTTCTGATGTCATGCTCCCTGTCGTGCTGCTCCACATGCAGTGCCTTCATTTATGACCACAAAAATAGCATCAGAGACCAAGGAAGACACCTATCAAATTAGCAGAACGCAGGCGTTATATCAGCGAATCACACTTACGCAAGCAGAAAGCTGAAAGCCCTTTATATAAAAAAAGCACAAGGCTTTTTATTTCACTTTAGAGAGCCGTGCTGCTGTAACGTAATTTAGTCTCGCTTTTCTTCGGATCTGTACAGTTTCCCGAACAGAAGCCTTCGCTACAGAGTTCTGTTTTTACTCCCTCGGTCAGGCCTGGAGAATATCTGTCTCTAAATACATCTTTACCAAGAACACGTCATACAGTAAAGTTTAATTCAATTCTACTCGTCACAGTTACAGTAATGCTGTGATAATGCTGACACTGACCCTGCGTTCAAACACCGAAGAAAACGAGTCGCAGCTGAGAGTGTGACGGAACGGAACAGAAGAGAACAGAACAGGACAGAACGGAACACAATACAACAGAACATGATAAAATAGAATAGAATAGAACAAAACAAAACAGAATATCATACAACAGAACATAAAATAAAACAGATCAGAATAGAACAGAATGGAATGGAACACAATACAACAGACTGTAAAAGAATAGAACGGAATAGTATAGAAGAACACAATGAAGCAGAACACAACAGAATAGAATAAAACAGAAAGGAACACAATGGAAAAGATCACAACAGAATAAAACACAATACAACAGAATGGAATATAATATAATATAATATAATATAATATAATAGAATAGAATAGAATAGAATGGAACACAATACAACAGAATGCAATAGAATAGAATAAATCAGAAAGGAACACAATGGAAAAGATCACAACAGAATAAAACACAATACAACAGAATGGAATACAATAGAATAGAATAGAATAGAATAGAATAGAATAGAATAGAATGGAACACAATACAACAGAATGGAATATAATAGAATAGAATAGAATAGAATGGAACACAAAACAACAGAATGCAATAGAATAGAATGGAATAGTATAGAATAGAACACAGTAGAACAGAACGCAATAGAATAGAAAAAAACAGAATAGAACACAATAGAACAGAATAGAATTAATAGAATAGAATGGAACACATTACAATAGAATGTAATATAATAGAATGGAATAGTATGGAATAGAATAGAACACAACACAATAGAATAGAATAGAACAGAATAGAACACAATACAACAGAATGGAATAGAATAGAATGGAATAGAACAAAACAGGATAAAACAAAACAATAGAATAAAACTGAACTGGACAGAACAGAACTGAATATAAAACAAAACAGCAGAACAGAATACAGTAGAAGAGAATAAAATAAATTAGAACAAAATATATAAGTATAAATTGAATATATATTTATAGCATGGAACAGAACAGAAGTGAAGAGAAGATGAGAAGAGTATGTGACAGTGATAAATAAACAAGCAAACAAATAAATATTTGTGTGTGTGTGACACTGGGAAATCAATCAGGGGACAGAGAGGGGTGTGTGTGTGTATGTGTGTGTGTATGTGTGTGTGTGTGAGAGAGAGTGAGGGTGTGTGCTGGGTGGGCCGCTGGTTGCCAGGTTACAGCACAGGGCCATGGTGATTTATGTGTGTTTGGGGACAGAGGGCTATTTCTCTCCTGATCGCTCTCTTTCTCCCTCCCTCTCTTCTCTCCTCCCTCTCTTTTTCTGCAGCGGCACTAAAACCTTATTTACAGCCCACTGCAGTTTAAACCGCTTCAATCACCACCAGAGGACCAGAACTAATCACTAACAGTAAAAAAAAAACAAAAAATAATCTTCCTTTTTCCAGAATAAAGTCACACATGGGGTGAGAGAGGAACTTTGAAAAACC
>CM042549.1:3007500-3050000 GCA_023630585.1 Cranoglanis bouderius
CTAAAAATCATGTGGACAAGCCAGAAGGCTATTGGAAAAATGTTTCGTGGATGGATGAGACCAAAATAAAACTTTTTGGTTTAAATTAGAAGTGTTATGTTTGGAGAAAGGAAAATACTGCATTCCAGCATAAGAACCTTATCCCATCTGTGAAACATGGTGGCGGTAGTATCATGGTTTGGGCTTGTTTTGCTGTATCTGGGCCAGGATGCTCCTGTGGCTGAATGAACACAAATCCCCATAGCCAGACTCTAAAATCTAGTGGAAAGCCTTCCCAGAAGAGTGGAGGTTATTATAACAGCAAAGAGGGGGTGGATGCCCATGGTTTCGGAAAGGGGATGTTCAACAAGCAAATGTGGGTGTGATTTAAAGTTTTAGTCTAAGTAACAGTCAGAGTTTGATTTGAAGCGACAGATCTGATGTTAAAACTTCGTACAGAATCTTTGTTCTGACGTTTGGTTCTCCTTCTTACTGTTAAACATTAAACAAATGCATCAAAAAAAGTTTTCTAAACTTTGCACTTTATTTTGATAGTTTGTTATCTATATATTGTGATACATATGATCCTGAAATAATCAGACCACGTAATATTCTTTACTTAGTAATAATAATTATAATTTCATTAAACGAGTGGACGTGTGACTGGTCTATTCCTTTGTAATGTACTTTTGAAACGTATGAAACTTTTCGAGAGAGAGAGAGAGAGAGAGAGAGAGAGAGAGAGAGAGAGAGAGAGAGAGAGAGAGAGAGAGATATGAGACGTTTAAGGAAATCTTTTAGCAATGTAATTTGATCACTTTATGTTTGAATCTGTCTATCTATCCTGCTATATCAGGTGATTAAACTCACACTTATCCTCTATAAGCATGAGGAAGTACACTGTATGTGCACGTTTAAGCTTCATTTGGAGGGAAAATGCAGTGTGAACATGGCTGAATCAGGGACAAAAGCAATGCTGAACTGATGGAATAATAAGCAGGTCACTAACACACACACACATTAAGTGCAGCCTTGCTTTCTCCTGATAGCACTATTCTTCCCCATCATCATCCTGCCTTTCAGAACAAAGGCCCATGAACAGCTAATGACAGCATTACAGCCTGTTAGAGGAGGCAGCAGACAGAAAAAGAGATAAAAAAGAAAACAAAAGAAGAGTTTAATAGCAGCAGGGCACAGGAGCAGCTGGAGAGCCATCACACCGAGCTGGTTACAGATGGAGGGAGGGGGGTAAACTGCATCTCAGCATAATCAGTCTTTATGAATCTCTTGTGACGCAGTCTTAAAATAAGACCTCGACCTTGTTCATTCGCACCAACACACAGCCTGAGCGTCAACTTTTCATTCTCACAAGCGAGTGAGAATCATCATGCGCTCACCTTGTTAATGAGGCACTTTCCTTCATTCCCAGTTCCTCTACGTTCCACTCGGAACGTCTGACTAAGAAACTTCCTTTCCTTCTCGGAAAGTTGGGAAGAAGTCTTCAGCGCCGTGTCCAGCACATAACATCGTATCGACGTGGCTGCTCAAGCCTACTTTTAAATGATTATAGTAGTATTATATTAGTATTTGCTACAGATCATCAACATACACACAACGTACCATCTTATACTGTTTTGAGAAGGTAAATCAACATCAACGTCAATGTTAAAGTTATTACCTATATCACGAACATTAGCTGGCTTGCTTGTTGCTAGTTCATGAGCTTTTGGTGTTCAGGACAAAGCAAACAAAAGAACTTTTAAACTCGAATGCAGTTATGTAATTCCGAGCTCCGACATCCCACTTCTGAGTCAAGTCAAACGCAACATATCAACCATCCATCGTACCAACAAAACGACTGGGTTTATTTTAACACTGCATCGAGGAAGACCAAGAAAAGATATAATCTTGTAGACTTCATCACAAACAAGTTAAAATGCTTAAAAAACAAAAACAAAAAACAATGCCCTTGCTAGAGGTAGCATATTTACTGTTTAGTTCCTATTTATCCCTTTAACTATAATGATATTTTATACGTTAGCTTGTTTACCGTTTGCGGGTAATGGCATGTGTCCTGCTGGAAGCGGTCATCACACACCACCTTATCACCAAGTTTTTAGACAGCTGTTCACTTGTCTAGCTTGCTTGCTTAATTTCAGCTACTTAGCTAGCACTTAGCAAGAAACCTCAGCTCAAGCTTGGTATGATTTACCTTCAGTAACCTCTGTATCCTTGTCAAGGCCACGGTAGATCCGGAGCCCATCCCGGGAACACTGGGCGTGAGGTGGGAATGCAACCTGGATGGGATCGCAGGAGACCATGCACAAACATTCACGCACTCATTGACACCCAGGGTGAGTTATCTTCGCTAATCTACCTACTGGCATGTTTTTGGAAGGTTGGAGGAAACCAAAGTTGGGGAGAACATGCACAGAACTACGTGATAGTAACCCAAACTCGGGTTCAAACCAGGGACCTTGGAGTTGTGAAGAGTTGTAAGGGACTTCAAGTTTTCAAACTGCTGCTTGGGCAATGTCAAAGGGCAGCTAAAGGTGCTTGGAGGAGATCCTAACTGCCCTAACTTTGTCCATGAGCTCACAAGAGCTCACGATTGGCTAGCTTCTCTCTGAGCGAGATCACGTCAAGGCCGTCCTTCCCACACAGAAAGCAAGGCCAGTTACATTTCCTTGAAGTCCTACCCATGTTGACGGTAGGCCGGGGAAATTTAGCCTCTCAGGACTTTGCTAGGTCATGCTTAAGCCTGTTTGCTATAATGCTAGCTGTCCTGTTTATTGAGGTTACTAGCTAAAACAAGCTGAAATTCTCCATCCCACAAAACATCACTTAATTTCTTCACTGGCTGCACTACACATTTTAGACTTAATAAATGACTTGCCTATTATGCTACTGCAGTGGAATTAACAAGTACAGTTTCATTTTAAATAAATTGCAGTCAAATATCACAAAACTCAAAAAAGTTTCAAAGGACAAGAAGCCTCGATACACATCCGTGATCATTTAGTCTGTGCTGCGGGCGAGTAAACTGATGCAAAGCTTTTCAAAGCATCATCAAATTATTACACACTTCAATCACATAAATGTGCACTTATCCCATGAGTGGGGTTGATTAGAAGCTCTAAATGAGGCCTAAAACTCCAGCAGTCTGAATAATTCAGTGAGGATCATCCTCTTCCACCCTTACGCTCCTGCTCTAATATTGATCATGAAATCTAATAAATGTGTCACATCTGGATGCTCAGAGAATTACAGAAGAGGAGGAGTGGAGCCGAGAGACGAGACACAGACAGACAGACGGCAGAACGGGCTAATTTTATGGTTATGTGAGGATACGTTTGTGGGTAGCTAGAGATAAGCTGCTCGTAGTAACGCACTCTTACGGTAGTGTAGTAGTGAGTGGTATGACGTTTGATCCGGTATACAGGTTGTAATTCTCCTTAAGGTGTGGATTTTGTGTGTACCAATATACCAGTATATATAATGTGGGGTGGTAGGAGGTATTTGATTAATAATATTAATAATAATAATAATAATAATAGGTATTATCTGACCCTATACGACTATCATTATGCAGTGAGAACATACACAGCACCAACTGTGGCTTCAGGGTGGAAAGAGATGGCTAAAGATGGATTAAAAACAGATGCTGTAGGAACAAGGTAACCTCACCGGAGAGGAAGCTGGTTCTGTCAGAATTACGCAGATTGGAAGAAGTACAGCACGGTACACCATGTTTGTCTAATATGCTGGACAGGGACAGTGGGAAACTGGGAAAGCACGAAGAGAAGGGAGCTCAGCTGGAAGGACATATGGCAGAGAGATACAAGCCAAAACCGCTTCCTGCTCAGGGCAACATATGACATCCTTTCCTCACCAATGATTCTGAAACCGTGGAAGGGGAAGATTCATAATGTGTGCTACTCTCGGATTCAAACAGTGTATCAAAAGTCAGACTCTCTCAAAGGAAGCTAACCCTGGAGGCACAATCAGGTCAATCTCTTAGAACCAAGCAAGAGAGCAACCTACAACAAGAACAATCTAACCCAGTGCAACCAAAGATGCTTGTCAGGGATGGGGAGCTGGGATGGACTAAGCTCTTATCAGCGACCAGGTTTGGACAACTGGAGGCAGCTTGAGACTTGATCTGGTGGGTTGGTCCACATTATATATTTTGTAGAGTTAAGAGAGCCTTGAGAAAGGATTAAACCAGTGGGTGTAGGATTTAATCAAGGTTTTGAGGAAGAGATGGGAATTTGAGGGGAAAGCCTTATTATGCCTGACCACCAAGGCACCAATACAGTATGTGCATCAGAGGAAAGATTCAAACTGGCCTGTGGGAGACCAGGCAAACACACACGAAGCCATTTTAACACACTTTTCTGGAGATACTGTGGGCTAATCAATGAAATATTCAATGACGTAAGGTACCCATTTGAAAACCAAAATTTCTAACCAAAAGAACAGCCATGAATGCCCTCCACACCTAACCCACTGCAACCAAAGATGCTTGTCAGGTAAGGGGTGCTGGAAATGGAGTAAGTGCCCACCAGCAAATAGGGTTGGAAACCGGGAAGCAGCTTGAGACGAGGTAATGCCAATGGTTTGGGGCAGATTCCTTGTTGTCCTACTGCTTTAAGACCCGACCTGATGCTCTGGTTCATCTCTCAGTGTTTTCTCTACTTTGCAGAGTTAACAATGCCTTGGAAAGATGCAGTCGACAATGCAACAGAGAGGATATGACGGAGGTGTGCCAACAGTAAGACAAGGCGCAAAGGCTTGCAATGCGAGGTGGCTGTTTCTATCTCTTGGCTATGAAAGGACACAGATATGAGGACAAACCTAACGCTTGAACATTATGGTCCAAGGATGTAAATTGGGATCTAGATGATGGAGTAGACTGGACAAATACATTAAATAGTGTTAGGGAACTATGGTAACATTTTGGCTGAGTACTATACAGAAGATACTTCGAGGTCATAGAATAACAAAGTGCCAGCATGTTCATGTTGCCACATGTGGGTTCTGGTTAGTAGCCTAGGTAATCACCATTCCTAGGCGTAGGGTACTATCACCTTACTGCATCACACCGGGACAGTGAGGTTTGGCCCTGTACCCATAAATGTTCTCGGGAAAGACAGGTATAAGGTTGTAACAACAGGTCATAGTTTGGGACTCCTGAATTCACTGCTGAACCTTCCTTGAGAGGTTGCCTCATTAAGAACAGAAAGTGCTAGAGTATCATTTTTGGTGAGATGGTGCACAACTAAAGAAATAATCAGCACTACCTAAAACTAGCATTAATATACAGTATTAACATTCTTCCTCTTCATCTTTCGGGTGCTCCCGTTAGGGGTCGCCACAGCAGATCACCGCCACCATTATGGAAATCCGGTTTATGATCCACATATTCGATTTGGCACAGGTTTTACTCCGGATGCCCTTCCTGACGCAACCCTCCCATTTTATCCGGGCTTGGGACCAATATACATTATTAACATTAACTGCTATATTTTATTAGCATAAAATCAAAAGGCCTAAGTATTCATATGTGTAACACATGACCTAGCAGTGTGGTACGATCTGATCACACACACCTATCTGATACCGAGGTTCAGTTACTGGGTGGATCAGATCAGTGTTGTGGATCGACCACTACTCTGGCAGTGATAACGTATAAAAAAACAAACCAATATTGGTATTACTGCTGCCCAGTTTTTTACTCATCTTTCCATTTTCTTCTTTCCTCGTTTCACCCATTATCACTCCCTGAGCTTACTCCACAGCTGCTGCGTTACACCTTCAAATATGGACCAGCAAGAAGCAAAGACACTGTCTACACATACACACACACTCTGAGATACGCTAGGTGTATTTTTCTTTGTGTATTTGAGGGACACGTAATCATACTCTTCTCATTAGTGCGACAGCTGAGCTCAGACTTAGTGAGACGTTCGGCAGCTTTTCTCTCTTACGTCATCAACATGAATAAAGCATCTGATCTCACCCTGATGACCGCTAAGTAACACACACACACACACACACACACACACACACACACACACAAAAAGTAAATTCCATGCTGTGTGAAGGGTGTTGAGTAACGCAAGCAACGGCTAACGCCTGATGACCCGCATTAAACTAGAACAGTAAGCCAGACAGAGGGACGGCGCAGACAGACTCTATTATTAATGAGCCATATTTGCGTGCGATCTAAGTGTGTGTGAGCTCAGCTGCTCCTGACATTGATGGACATCCAATACGTTGGATGGTAAAACATCCGAGCGCTTCCTGAAAAACAATCGTGTTCCCATCACCAGCCATGACGTCATCACATTTAGCAGTTGTGTTGCAGTGAGAACAGGAACGGCTCCTGGGGGACAGTGATTCGCCAGTGGCGCTCAGGCTATTAGCTTCACCTATTGCCTACAGAAACCATTTAAAATTGACTGGCTCAAAAATTGAGCGGTCCTTATAAAACCCTGCAATAGCTCTAACGCGATATGCAGATCACAGACTCATTTCATCATCCTCTTCATCCAAGCACACTGCTGGTCGGTTTTAATGGTCTGCTCTAGGGGCGGCTCGTGATGGAAATCCTGTCACGTGACGCACATCGCTAGGCGCTGCAATAATTTCGATTAACAGAATTGCATTTAAGCGTCTATTTTGTGTTGAGAAAAGCGTATCGAGTTCCAGAAACCTTTGCTCAACCGTACATCTTGAAACGTGTCAAGATGTCGATATCTGTCTTGCGGAACTTGCGGACAACACTTTCATCTTCTAGACAGCTTAGGTTTAACTGGCACTAGGTAGGCCAGAAGGTAATTATTTGTTACTGAGATTTATGTCTAATTAAAAAAGCGAAGTGCTAACATTACAGTCAATTCAAGCAAGCGTCTGAGTCTGGATTCGTGAGCTCACAATACGCACAAGGACAACTTAACTAGTTAATTGGTAAACTATTGATTGCTTTTCTTTTTTGACCAAATGTTAAGCCAATGGTTAAGCCAATGGGGAAAAAATTTAGCACATTTCAGACAGCACACTTATACTATGGATCAGGTTAAATCATATGGGCCGAGTATCAAACCCATCATTACTGCCGCCCACGAGCAGCAGCTCCACTTACCCTAATTCTGAAACGCTGAACTCCCCAACTCGCTCCCTCCCTTAGGAAGCATTTGTGGAGTCGCTGAAATGTTAAAGTGCTGATGCCGGAGTCTGGGTTGATCTGACGCTGTTCGAAGCTAATGGAGGAAAATGCAACCTGCCACCCACCTACGGGACACACTTTCCTCCTTATGTTTTGCTCCTTCAACTCTCCACCTCATTTTTCGCTCCTTCAGTTCTCTTCACATTTGCACCTCCGATTTCACTTCTTTTCCTTTTTGCTCCTTCACCTCTCCACCTTTCCCCCTTTCACTCCACCTTCCTTTTTTCGCTCCTTCAACTCTCCACCTCCTTTTTTTTCTCTTCGCATTTCCACCTTCTATTTCACTTCTTGTCCTTGCATCTTCACCTCTCTACCTTTCTCATTCCTTCACTCCACCTCCTTTTTTTGGGTCCTTCAACTATCCACCTCGCTTTTCCTTCTCTTTTGAACCTCCTTTTCACTCCTCAACTTTTCTTGTTTTGCGCCTTCACTTCTCGTCCTTCTTACTGGCTCCTTCACTTCACCTCCTTTTCCGTCACTTCCCCGCCTCCTAAAAGGAGGTTGTTTCACCTCTCCATTTCCCTTTTCCCCTTCACCTTCTTTGTTGCTTCTTCACATCTTCACCACATTCCTTTTTTCTTCTTCACTTCTCCACCTTTGTTCCCTCAACTTTTTGCCCTTTGTAAAAAATAAAAAAAAATAAATAAAAAAAACCCAAAAAATAAATTCCACCTCCCTTTTTTGCTCAACCACTTCTCGGTTTCTTCTTCTTTTTTTTTTTTTCGCGCTTTCTCTTCCTTGCTTATCTCTCTTTCTTTTTCTGTCATGACATCTTTAGTTGCTGAGCTTTGGTCTATATATGTCCATGCCCTCGAGACAGATTCTCTCTCTCTGTCTCTCTCGCTCTCTCTCTCTCAGACCATGCTGCATTTCCTCTTCAGCATTAATAATCAATGAGCTACAGCACCAGAGGAAAGTCTGAGAGCATCGCTTACACACACACACACACACACACACACACACACACACACTCACACACACACCCATATAGATATACACATACACTTTGCCCAGTGCTTTGGAAAGCAATCACCCTACTATATGAAGCCCAAATTTCTGCCTATGGCTTTAAGTCAGCGATAATTTACACCTGACCTATCAGGAGAGAAAGAAAGACAACTTTGGCAATAAACCAAAACTATAAGAGAAAACAATCAAAAATCTTCAACTAGCAGAAACAGACAGTGATGAAGGCTAGACAAACGATGAGCCTTAGTCTTTAGACAAGTGTGTAATAAAGTACGGTAAGAATAAGCTTTTAAAACGACTCAGGTCGATACTTCACGGTAATTATTTGGACTTGGCATCATCCGCGTTATAATTTATGCTTCCAAGTAGAGGTATACTGACATACTGATGCAGCTCGTAACGCTTGGCGTGAAACTGACAGCGGGCACCAGCGCCGCTACCGTGAATCATGCCAGCGATTTGGAAGTTGTACAGAAGAATGTAGAGATGTACGGTTTCCTTCTTTGGTGTTCACGGGTCAGACGTTAGCGCCAGACTTGCATATGAAAAAGCAAAGCTGGTGAGAAGTTTCATTTCCGCTCATACCTAACATACCTAAAGAAGGAAAAAATAAAAATATACGTTGTGTATCCTGGCAAAGAGAATCAAAAAATGTGCTACTAGGTCTCACTAGACTAGATCAAAAACTAGATCAAAAGCGGATACACTGACTCAAATTAATATTAGATGGACTCGTCGTATCCTAAATAATATTCGAGGCAGTAACTGTGAGACTGATAACAAGCATAAAACAAGAAAAATGAAAACACACAAGCTGCATTTACTTTCCCATTTGCCCTGGAAAAGTTGATAAGTTACTTATGTTCATAAGTGAGCCTTTAATAACAAACCTGTTGTTAACCATTCTACATTCATGCAGAATAATTTGCTGAAGGTAAACAATGCTGTTTAATATATTTTATCATTTAATAGAGCTAGAAAAATGGACAAAATTGGTTTTGTGTAACATTGACTTTAGTAACCGTTATACCTTGTTATTGAATTTTCTATTCTGATTGGTCAGAAGGTGTTGATTAACTTTCTATAACAGCAGCTCTGACAGTATTGCAGAAGCAAACACAGGTTTATATTAATTCACTCGTTCTAATACGTTATCTTTTCTATACTAACAGCCAACTGACAAAATCTAAACCTAATAATAAACGGATTAAAAACTGTATGAAAAATGAGCTGTAATCAGTGATTAAGCAGACGTTTATTTAACACTTATGGAAGGAGTCTCCAGTGTCGGTGACAGTTCCGCCAGTCTTCATGACCGAGTTTGTGGTTTCTCAGTAACATGGCGAACGAGAGGAAAACAAGAGAGGCTGGTGAGGGAAGGACTGTTTATAGCTGCTATAACGTAAGTGAGGACAGGAACTGGTTTCACAGACGTTTTAGAACATTAAATGTAGCTATAAACGGTTAAAAGTACAACGTGTCGTTCAGCAGTGAATCAAAGCTCGTAATCGTCGGCAATCGGCTGTGGTATAAGAAGAGTCAAACACTTCAGGGCGTGCTGTTATTGGAAATCAATCAACTTCGTAGTGGTTGCAGTGACTCAGCTTCATCACACCACCCTGCCGTTGATTATTTTCCTACAAGAGCACGACACACGAGTGTTTTATTCCGTACGAAGTTAGAAATGTAGCGTTCTACATTCTGAATGTTAATCTTCTATAGGACGCTTTGTAAAATCCGAAACAACGATTGAAACACAAAACCGAGAATGCAAAATTTGTCACAGGAAAGCAAACTTTCTAGTTCAGATTCTAGATCACTGGAATAGTATGATTAATCGAGAAAATTATATGTAAATCTTCAAGCTGTGATTGGTCAGAAATCATTACCTAATTTGCATACTTCTCTGCCAAACATATACATGGCGATATAGATGGTTAAACGGTATGTTGCGCAGTCGTGTGGAAAAGCCCGATGGCACATCCGTTATCAACAGCAGCTGCATTGCGGACATGAAGATGAAACCATGATAAATACACGTTGTGTTTTTAAAATTATTTTACAAACGACCGTTAGGGAAAGTCACATTCATCACCAATGACAACCATTTTGACAACTAGTGTAAAGCCACAACAATAACGCTGTCGTTACTGGATACGTGGACAATCACAAATGGGTGTAGGAGAAACTGATATATTTATTAAACGTTTTAAAACCGTATTGGAGTATATAAATTAAGCACAAGGTTTTATATTAGACAGTTACTGCGCAGTTAGCCTGTTAGCTTTGTTATGGCAGGCAGGCAGGCAGGTGCAAGCGCGAGGATGCGCTCGAGCTCTCCGTCTTCCGGACCGGATCCCTCAAATAATAATTCTCATATATAATAATAAAATAAATAAATAACAATGAAAAATATATGAATTATTATATAAATAAATTATATAAATTATATATATATATATATATATATATATATATATATATATATATATATATATATATATATATATATATATATATATATATATAATAAAAGACTTGTTGTGCGTAAACACGTACCTTCAGTATTCACGGCGTAAGAGTGCGTTTTCGAGCACGGAGACGGTGCGACATATTGTTTATTTTCATTCTGACATTATCTCCGGTCGCTGGGATTTCTGTTCTCCTCCGTCAGTAGAGAGCGCCTGTGTCCGTCCGTCCGTCCGTGCCTCTCTCTCTCTCTCTCTCTCTCTCTCTCTATCACCCCGAGCAACGCGACAATAAAGCAAAGCATGCTGGGAAACCGAGTTCAACAAACTAGCTAACAAGAGTTAGCTAATAAATGCAGTCGCGCTAATCACTTTACTTGTATTAATGCACCAAAACAAACAACGACCAAATCTCTCTCACGCTTAGCTTAGTCATAAACACTACTCCCCAAAGGACAAAACAGTAGGCTAAACACAAGCAGGAACTTACTATTGGGTCACTCCGTGAAAACTGCAGCCATTCAAATGTAGCCTACAGTATATACAGTGGTGATTGGAAGCTTGTGAATCCTCTAGAAGTTTCTATATTTCTGCATATATATGACCTAAAACATCATCGGATTTTCACACAAGTCCTAAAAGTAGATAAAGAGAACCCAGTTAAACAAATGAGACAAAAATATTATACTTGGTCATTTACTTATTGAGGAAAATGATCCAATATTACACATCTGTGAGTGGCAAAAGTATGTGAACCTTTGCTTTCAGTATCTGGTGTGACCCCCTTGTGCAGCAATAACTGCAACTAAACGTTTCCGGTAACTGTTCCTCAGTACAGAACAGCTTCAACTCTGGGATGTTGGTGGGTTTCCTCACATACACTGCTTGCTTCAGGTCCTGCCACAACTTTTCTATTGGCTTACGATCAGGACTTTGACTTGGCCATTCCAAATCATTAGCTTTATTCTTCTTTAACCATTCACTGGTAGAACGACATGTGTGCTTAGGGTCGTTGTCTGGCTGCATGACCCACTTTCTCTTGAGATTCAGTTCACAGACGTGATGTCCTGATATTTTCCTTTAGAATTCGCTGGTATAATTCAGAATTCATTGTTCCATCAATGATGGCAAATCGTCCTGGCCCAGATGCAGCAAAACAGGCCCAAACCATGATACTACCATCAGCATGTTTCACAGATGGGATAAGGTTCTAATGCTGGAATGCAGTGTTCTCCTTTCTCCAAGCATAACATTATTTGGTGTATAAGCAGTTTAAGAATATCGATAGTTCCCTTTCTTACTAGAAAAAATAGCGATGTGTTTGGGTGTGGTGGACATACAGGACTTTCCGTCATGTACACGAGGCAGCTTCAGTTTAAATCAAGTTATAATCACTTTCACCTGCTGAGTGGAGCTAGACCAAGAAGAACATTCCACAACAAAGTTGTTTTGACACAGAAACACGATCATCCATCTCTCTGGAACGAGCCAGTCGGGTCTGCTGATGTCCAATTTGTTCCATTTATCCTGGATGTTCAACGTGATGTGCTTATGCCTTTTTCTTCTGAAGTCTGAGTGATGTGAACTGTCTGAAACTGATACTGATGGTGTCACAGTAGCCAACATACCTGCTGATTGATATATATATATATATATATATATATATATATATATATATATATATATATATATATATATATATATATATATATATATATATGCAAATTCATACTACGTCTATATATGGGGGCGTACAATGTCTAAATACATCTGTCTCATATTACATCTAAATGTATACTTCATCTATATCCAGTAAAATACTATGTCTAATACATACTACATCTAGGTGCATACTATGTTTAAATGCATACTTCATATACTACTTGTAAACGTATACTTAATTATATTCAGGTACATACTATGTTTCAATGTATATTTCACATATATCCAGGTACATACTATGTCTAAATGCATACTATATCTAAATCCAAGTACATCATACATCTAAATGTTTACCAGATTTAGGATTGATGCTAGGTTTAGGTACATACTACATCCAAATTTAGGATTGATGCTAGGTCCAGGTGTGTACTACATCCAGATTTAGGATTGATGCTAGGTGCAGGTGTGTACTACATCCAGATTTAGGATTGATGCTAGGTCCAAGGGCATATTATATCCAAATTTAGGATTGATTCTAGGTCCGGGTGTGTACTACATCCAGATTTAGGATTGATGCTAGCTCTAGGTACATACTACATCCAGATTTAGGCTTGACGCTAGGTGCAAGTGTGTACTACATCCAGATTTAGGATTGATGCTAGGTCTAGGTACATACTACATCCAGATTTAGGATTGATGCTAGGTCTAGGTACATACTACATCCAGATTTAGGATTGATGCTAGCTCTAGGTACATACTACATCCAGATTTAGGATTGATGCTAGGTCTAGGTACATACTACATCCAGATTTAGGATTGATGCTAGCTCTAGGTACATACTACATCCAGATTTAGGATTGATGCTAGGTCCAGGTGTGTACTACATCCAGATTTAGGATTGATGCTAGGTCCAAGGGCATATTATATCCAAATTTAGGATTGATTCTAGGTCCGGGTGTGTACTACATCCAGATTTAGGATTGATGCTAGCTCTAGGTACATACTACATCCAGATTTAGGCTTGACGCTAGGTGCAAGTGTGTACTACATCCAGATTTAGGATTGATGCTAGGTCTAGGTACATACTACATCCAGATTTAGGATTGATGCTAGGTCTAGGTACATACTACATCCAGATTTAGGATTGATGCTAGCTCTAGGTACATACTACATCCAGATTTAGGATTGATGCTAGGTCTAGGTACATACTACATCCAGATTTAGGATTGATGCTAGCTCTAGGTACATACTACATCCAGATTTAGGATTGATGCTAGGTCCAGGTGTGTACTACATCCAGATTTAGGATTGATGCTAGGTCTAGGTACATACTACTATCTATATACATATTGCATTCAAATCCAGGATTTATGCTACCTGTAATATATATGGGGAGGAAAAGCAGTTAGTGGATAGTGAGTGAGCAAAAAAAAAAAAAAAAAAAAACTATAGTAAAGAAAACTATAGTTAGTGACTTATTGCTAAATGTAATTCTTAGTAATGTGAAGGATGGACACTAGAGGGCAGCATGGTTGCATCTTTTTTCTCAGTATTTCCTGAACTACATGTGATTTTTTTCACAGCTTGATTTGTTCCCCTCCAACATATTGCATTCATTGTTTTTCAGTGATTTGTCAGTGTTGTTTCATATATTTACAGATTGTGACTCTCATGAGGACTGTGAATTCCTTTAAAAGTTTGCGGTGAAATATACAGTAGACGCATGTAATGCATTTTTTCCCCTATTCATCTCTCCTGTGAGACTGAATCATGAGCCAAACACGAATGCTCTGCATACTTTTTTTTTTTTGTTGCAGAATTGCTCTGCTGTGCAAGTTCATCCACTATACACAGATTTGTATCTGCGTGTGTGTGTGTTGCACTTCTCTTTAGTGCTAATGCAGACTCCAGGCAAGAGGACTAAAAGACACAACACACACAAATCATTCCTGAGCCTTAAATGCAAATGTGGTGCAGATTCACTTTGATCCAAGGAGCATTTGCATACAGGGCAGTGTGGCTCTCATTTCAACTTCCTCAAACATTCCAAGACACTAGTGTGCGAAACAGTCCTGAGTAAGAGCACCGGTCTGGGCTCAGCCTGTGATATTTACATCCTTTTGAGCACACAAAAATGTCTGACCTTTGGAAATGTGTTCTTGTTTGTTTGTTTGTTTGGTGGGCGTGTCTGCGAGCCTTTGTATAAGTAATGAAACACTCCGTGTTATGTTGTTATAGGAAAACAATCAACGATGGAGTGGTGTAATCAAGAGGCGTTACTGTTACCACTATGAAGTTTATGATTATTTTCCATTTAAAGTGCTTTATTCCTCTTATACATCTGCAATTCGCCAACAATTCCAATTGTAATGTATTTATTATTTAAAATGTATCCATTTATAGGTACATTTATATTTGTGGAATGTCCGCAAAACAAGTTCGTTCCTGTTATCGCTTATGTTATAGCAGGTATAAACAATCATTCCCTCGCCAGCCCCTCATTTTCTCTCTATTGAAGGTTAGGAGAGAAATAAAAACCCTGCAGCTTGTCATGTTACCAAGAGATCACAAACTCACTGCCTGTTACAAAGTTCTGACACTGGAGACTCCTTACATAACTGTTTTCTGTAAAAAAAAAATTTTTAAAGTCATGTCTTACAGAAAACTTCACCCTGTCATTTTACACCTGTTTTTATTTGTTGAATAACAGCACATTTTTAATCCATTTATTATTAGCCTTAGATAATTGTGGAGCCTTCGCCATATGAGTCCTCGTGTTGCTATAGAAACAACAGTACGTATTAACTTAAAGCCGCTATTAAAATACATTTCTAAATTGACAGTTTTTGTTACGTAGCTAGTTAGCTTTAACAATCTGACATCATCTTTGCTCAAATGTAATACTTTTCCAGTACTGAAGAACACAAATACCCAGATGGTCTAAAATACCCAGACGTCTTCTAGTTGCGGAGTAATTTGCTTTGAGACGATTAACTGAATGACACGTCAGGACTTTCAGGGGTTAACGTGTTCCACAACTCTTCATTCTTCGTGCAGTCGCGTCTGTCTCAGTGCCAGCAGCTGCCATTGTGCCAAATTCCCCATAAGTGAATCTTATTGGTCAATAAATCCCATTCTTGTTCTAAATATGTTACACGCTGTATCTACGGAGTCCTGTTGAGTTTTATACATCGACAGCGCCACTCTAATGTCGCTGCTCGGCCAGACGGTAGCCAGTGCTGAAATTTAGCCCTCGGTACCAGAGATTCATAGTGGAAACTGAGCTCGTTTCATCCTTTCTCCTTTCTTAACTTAAAACTGGATTCAGCTGGCCTTGTCTTAGCCACAAAACACACACTCACATACACTACATACACACCTCCCGGCCTCAAATTATATCTGGCACAGACAATTCCACAGTGGCACAGCTACCGTGTAAGGCAATATGAACCAAAACACTGCATTAAAGAGGACGAGTAAGCAGGAGGAGGTTCTGAGTAAATGGAATTATTGTCTTCTCATGAACTATAAATTTTTTTATGGCAGCCATTTTCAAGCTGTCCAAAGCTTCTTGTTGCTTTAGCGTGCTTTCTTTTTCTTTTTTTTAGTTCTTACCTGGCAAAAAGCCCAAAATCTGGAAGTGTACAGTATGTGTGTTTGAGTGTATGTACATAGGGCTTGGGGTGTGTTACAGCCATCTTGAGATACGTGTGGGACTCTTTGTATTTATTATATGTATTCATTAAAGTTAAGGGCCTTCAAGTTTTAGGATTTAGGATTTAAACTAATAAACTACTGCAGAATCTTTTTTTTTTTTTACTGAGATGTTTTTTTTTTTTTTTACTTTCGCACTGAAGTTACGAAACTAATTATGCAGCGAAGTAAGGACTAAAACACTTGGAACATGCAGTTATAGGAAAATAATCAGGGTGGTGTGATGTGGTTACGAAGTTACTGTTACGACTCCGAAGTTGATTACTGTGAATTGTTTTTATTCATCTCACACTATCGCAAATTCTCAATTGTTACTTATTTTTTATTTAATTATTGTGGAACATCCTTGAAACAAGTTAGTTCCTGTTCTCATTTACGTTGTAGCAGCTATAAACAGTCCTGATTTTTGTCTCTCTCTTAAAGTTAATAAAAGAAAAAACTTGACCACAATGCCATAATGTTACAGCTTTACCTCTGACACTGGAGACTCCTTCCAAAAACGTTTAAGAAACATCTCCTGACAGAAATCTGTTTATGTGGAGCATCTGCCATACAAGTCCCAGTGAATGAACTGTTACTACAGACACGATAGAAGAAGCGTATTAATATAAACTTGTGACTTGCCTTGCAGCTGGAACTACTGTACGAGTCATGCTGTTTCACTTTAAACTTGCTATTTTACAAAAAAAAAAAAAATCATCATTTAAACATATATATATATATATATATATATATATATATATATATATATATATATATATATATATATATATATATATATATATATATATATATATATATATATATATATATATATATACTGTCAATAAAGATGTGAATGCTGGACAGCAGAGATATCTTCGCTGATTAACAAAGTCTGGCTAAGCATAAATATTAATTAATTTTGTTGTTTAAATGTTACTTTAACTGACCTTCAAATGAGTTAACCCTTACCCTAAGCCGTAACCCCTTAACCCTTAGCAGGTCAGTTATGTTTAGATTATAAACAGCCTCACTTGAATGTCGCTGAAATTGTTGTATTTAGGGAGAAAAGGTCACTAATTAGACGGCTGTAGACGTCCGTCCAGACGAAATCAGTCTAGTGTATCGAAACACACTGAATCATTTCAGGATGCAGGCGGTAGAACGGGGTCAGGGTTAAAAATACTGTTTAATATATACAAATGTGTGCTTTGACTTTGACTTTGACTCCCTGAAGAGATCTCGAGGCCTCTTTGGCAGCGTTTCATTCCCGAAAACTCTCAGTCCACCCGTCATCAGCTATTCGAAGCATGTTAGAAATGCATGGTTCTGGCATCTCCGGAGAACCCAGTGGAACAAACTCCAGCCAAGTTGGACATTTTTTCTCTATTTGGATTATTGCTGGGAGAAAATGACAACTTTCAAACAGACCTTGGCCTGCGTGTTGGAATGCAGCACCGGTCCAGCCAGGTTGTGATGCTTGGAGCTGAATGACGAACCGTTATTGAATTTCACACAAAGCCACATCTCATATAGAGTGGACATGCATCTATTTATGGGTTTTTATAGTTTATAGTTTTACAGTATGTAGTATACTCTGATGTACCCTGAAGTAGTCACATAAACAATTAAGTAGACAATCAATCAGTGTCAGCGTAACATCAAACAAATGGTGAAAGAAGTACAAATTCTACTCTTGGTGCATTTTTGCAACCCAAAAGCTGTTTTTTTCTGTCTTATATAGTGTATATAAGTGGTACCACTATAAGTGGTTAGGATATTGGACTTCTGATTGGAAGGTCATGAGTTCAAATCCCAGCAAATCCCAAGCTGCCACTGCTGGGCCCTTGAGCAAGGCCCTTAACCCTCAACTGCTCAGCTGTATAAAAAATTTGATAACTGTAAGTCTGGATAAGGGTGTCTGCTAAATGCCATAAATGGGTGTTACTAAACATCAAATGCAACTATAAATGGATAAAAACTATAATGTGTCATCCAAATTAAACACTTGAAATTGTTGGTAAATTGCTGTGGTATGAAAAGAATAAAACACTTGCGGCCATGCTGCTGTAGGAAAATAATCAACTTTGGGGTGTAACAATAACTCTGCTTCATGTTGAGCTTCATCACACCATCCCATTGTTGACTGTTTTCCTATAAAAGCACAACACCGAGTGCGTTACTCCTTACAAGTCAAATGGTGCTTTCTCCTGCAGATGACTCTCACTATAAATAAAGAGTTTATGAACATACTATAGTTAAGCGGAATAAACGGGGTTTTTGTTTGATGGTATTTTTAGACCCATGAGGAAATGTTTTTCAGCAGGAACTATAAAGATCTTCTGTAGATTGCTTTGGAAAAGGCGTCTGGCAAATGCTGTACATGTAAATGTATTAGAGCGTTGTGTACTAACCTCCAGTGAGCAAGCCAAGAGTGGCAGTAGTGAAGAAAAACTGAGGGGGGAAAAAAGGAAGAACCCTTGGGAGGAACCGAGACACAGCTGGGAAAGCCCATCCTCACCTGGAGTTTCTTTTATATCAAATAGGAATGATAGTTTATAAAGAATATGACTTAATGCTTAGAGATGAGGATATTAATATAGTAGTTCCAGTAGCAGTGCAGAATAATTCAACTGTAGGTGTAAGTTCTTTAGATGAAAGTGAAGGAAA
Organism: Cranoglanis bouderius; assembly: GCA_023630585.1. Lineage (NCBI taxonomy): Eukaryota > Metazoa > Chordata > Actinopteri > Siluriformes > Cranoglanididae > Cranoglanis > Cranoglanis bouderius. Next base: position 3,026,176 of record CM042549.1, read on the forward strand.
CACGTTCATATACAGGGGTCAAGCAATAAAGAGGGAGCGGGAGCCTGAAGACAACAGAGCAAGATCATCAGGATGAGATCAAGAGCTTGAAGATCTCAGGATGAGATCCAGAACTTGTAGATCTCAGGATGAGATCAAGAGCTTGAAGATCTCAGGATGAGATCCAGAACTTGTAGATCTCATGATGAAAGCAGGAACTTGTAGACTTTGGGATGAGAGCAGGAACTTGTAGACTTTGGGATGAGAGCAGGAACTTGTAGACTTTGGGATGAGAGCAGGAACTTATAGATTTTGGGAAGTGATCAGGAATTTGTAGACCTCAACACTGGAACAGGAGTTTGTAGACCCATGGCTTGGTTCTAGCTTTTAGAATGATCTGATCTTGAGCTCTGATCTGATCTAGATCTGACCCTAATGATGGCAGGGGTTCGATCTAAATGGCACACGAGGTTGTAGACCTCAGGACGAGAGCAGGAGCTTGTGGGCTTCAGGACAGGTACCTCACAATTGGGGAGGTGATAGAAAAGAAAGTGAACTAATACCTCTAACAGACAGGAAAACCTAAGGAGCTGTGTGTGATTTATTGCTCTCGCACTCTGTACATTCACACAGGAAACACTGAACATGACAAGCAACATGGTGAGGAAACACAGAGCTGCCGTAGCGAGGAACCCGCAGAAATCACATACAGTTAATTGGCTGTAAAACAGGTGAATGGAGCTTATTCAAGCATTTCCCATTCCTAATACTGGAAATGTAATGAAATTCATTTTGATTCAGACTTACTTAAAATATGTAAAGGGATGCATACCACATTTATATTACAATACATACTGTATACCTATGTATCCCACAGGATGCAACAAAACACTTGTGCAACCGGAGGGTTTTTACTTACATTTGGGCGGAAATGAGCTGTCAGATATGAAGCTTTCTAGACAAAGTAAGACCATGTTCATTAAAATGACGTACAGAGTTAATTCTTTCATCTTTAGTAACTGATTGGTCAGGGTTGTGTTGGTTTAAATCAGGCTATTAGTCTATATTTTGATAAATAGATCCAACTAAATTCGTTAGAATATATCACGGAAATGTACAAACACACAAAACCTTTTGGTTTAGGCCATGCCCACTTCAGATATAGATACTTTATATATAAATGCACATATTTCAATTACAAGATACATATTATTCAAGAATTTATAGAATATTCATAATACAATCCAGAATACATATTACTACTACTACTACTAGGATATAGTCTACATACACTACAGTATAAACGCATAGTTCATCTGAATCCAAGATACATACTACCACTAGGTGCATACTACTCTAAATGGGGTATAAATTTCATTTTAGAGTTTAAAGTGTTTTTAAAGTTCTTCATGGTCTTCATGGTTACTATCATTTTCGATTGCACTATGATCCTTAAGGTCTTCACAAAATCTGTTGTCTTTGACTGAAAGTCAGGGGTGACCGGGTAAAACTCGTCAAACTGTACACATCTGGCATTTGAGCAGGGTTGCCAGATGACAGTCTGACACATTTGTTGACATTTTTGTGTTGCTATTTCTTTGTCTGGCTGTCTTTCGTGTTATTTAATTGTTTTATTTGATATATTTCTTATGCTATTTTATTTCTTTTACTATCTTATTCGATGTACAGCACTTTGGTCAATGCGAGTTGTATAAAATATGTGCTTCATAAACAAATCTTACTCGTTTACGAAAAGCATACTTCATCTAAATCCAAGAGACGTACTACAAACCAGATCACTGGAATTCCATATACACAAAAAGATTCATACATGCTGTATCTAAGTCCAGCGCAAATACTACACAGAAATGCACAAAACTTCTCAGGAGAAGTCAGAGAGCGAGAGTGTGTGTGTGAGCTGCTTGGCTGACCCGGGCAAGGCGGTGTTCAGGTGTTTGGGGTTCAGTAACGAGCTCTGAAACGTGATCCTTTAGATCCAGCAGGCATTCCCAGTCTGACCCCCGTGTGCTTGCCAACACCAACACTTTCAGGTTGTAAGAACGTTATTACAGTTATTATATCGGGGTTTGGTGAGGCCTATCGGCCCCAAACGGAAACTCCTAATTTAATTCTCTAAAAGGATTTAATTTCTCTCTCTCTCTCGTTTTTTTTTTTTTTTTTTTTTTTTTACAAAAGAGTGGTCATAATCGGCGTGAGATCGAAGCGAGGGTGTCATTTATGTGATTGCCTCAAAGCGAGCGGGTTTGGCAGCGAATTCTCGGCCACTGAATAACGTGATTGATTTGAGCCTCGGTCCACAGTGGAGCGCTTGAGTGTGTATGATCATTACCGTGAACGCAGGGCCTGCTTACTTCGCTTAACTGCTCTATTAAATAAATGGCCACTTAATATCGTTGGCCTGCCACGAACGTAAATTGCTCTCAGAGCTCCAGTATGTAACATTGGCTTTTCGTATGCAGCATAGTCATGCGTTTATTCATAAGCACTAACGCGTGAAAGCTTATATTCCCCAGCCACGCAAGCATTCACTCACACATTGAGAAGTGTATCGACTATTGCACATTTAAAATCATATATAGGTTACAATAGATTATCTTACGTATTAGTCTACGTATTCAGTACAATAAGCCCTCCTGAAAATTTGGACTAGTGGCTTGTCAAATGGAATAAAAAGTCGTACTTGCCGTTCCAGTCATGTGAATACCGCTGCTAGGCAACTGAAACAAAGTTTCTAAGCACAAACTGGATGTATACTGATGTATACTGGATGTATACTATTTCCCATTAAAAAGTTACTAGCTGTCTGAATACTGCATACTGCATACTCCCACGACTCACGCTAGCACCTGGTCATCAAATATTGTGCACAAAATATTGTTTACAAAGGCACAGTGATGTTGAAAATGAGTCAGTACAATCGGAAATATCAACATTTACCTCAGGTATTTTGGTAAAGTTCTGAGAAAATAACTCAATATGGCTGCTATTACACCGTAACTCCATTTAGCATCAACCGCGAATCAAACTTTCTGGGCTGCAACATTTTAGGAAATACTGACATTGTGTCACACCATTGTGAATTCTGAGCTATAGTGCTTAAACACTCTAATTCACTTAAATAGTAGCTTTAATTTTCACTTTCACTAAGACAAAGCTCACTTCCACTAGCATAGCTGTAAGGGTTTCTATAGTCAGCTTAGCGCCAAACTAACAGCAGTGTACTTCCTCGATTCTGCATACTGTAATATATTCGGTAGTTCTCTCTTAAGATACAGATGTATGAGGCCATATGTATGATACCTAGACATCTATATGATGATATGAAATTACATTTCCTTTCACCTGTTACAGCTAATGTTTCTGTGAATCTCTCAGCTTGCTCAGTTAGCATTGCTAGCACATCTCAGAATGCACTAGCTTGTCAGGTAATGGAAGGAGGTTTTGATTTGGCCACAATTTGGCAAATCCTGATGCTATGCTAACTATTTTTGGTTTACAAACCAACTTTCAGACTTATTGAAGTGTGCCATTTTACGTCACGGCTAGCATAAAAACAGTAGCTAATAGTGCTAGCATGAAACCATTTATAAATGAGCAGGCTAGTGTGAAAAATATATACACGTCACAATTGTAAGTCTCCAAGTCTGGAAACAAAATACAGTAACTTGAATTTTCATTCATATTTTTGTTTTTTTTACTGTAAAAGGCAATGTGACATAAAATTCAACTAATTTTAGCATAGCATTTTTATCAGATATTTACTGATGTGCAAAAACCGTTGCATTTCGAGGTAAGATTAGAGAAAAGCAGGATTTCTTTTTATGAGAATTTTGTTTTTAATACTGATTAATACTGATGAATTGTGCACAACATGACCAGAAACAGTTTGGGTTGTCTTTAAACCGAAGAAACGACAGGTTTGTGTTATCGAACAGGTAATTAAATGTCATGATATGATGGAATTCCAGGTCAGCGGTTGGTTTTAATCATCCAGCTGAATGATCTCCTGGCCTGCGCTCCCTAAAGAGGCATCATCCGTTTCACTAATGTCCCTCAGCATGCTTAAACCAGATGTTCGAAACACATCTCTCTCTTTCTCCCTCTCTCTCTCTCACTCTCCCTCTCGTTATATTCGCCTCTTTGTGCGCTGAGGTATGGAAAATATTTGCCGCGCTCCTCTGAGGGCCGTGCAGCTGGAACACACAGGCAGGCAGCAAAAGTGGGAATTGGCGGAGACGCAAGATGAAGAGATAAACGTGAGGGAGGAAGATGTTTGAAAAAGTGGGATGCCGGATGAACAGTAGAGGCGTCAGCACCATCATAACGTTGAACAATGCAATAGAAATGAAAATGGTAGTTTCTAGGGGAATTCCACTCTCAGGAAACCCATCAGAGGTGTATATGGTGTGTGAGAGACAGATTTATGTTTTGATGCTTCATTAAGGATTCACACACACACACACACACACACACACACACACACACACACACACACACACACACACACACAAAACCAAAAAGATAAAAGAAGGCCATACATGCATACGACAGCTAAAAACAGGTTACATACGTATATACACTAGTATGCTGCATACTGCATATAAATATATACTACATACTACTACAACATACTACATACTACTATCGCATACATACCTACTACATACTACAAATAAATCCAGGATGCACACGACATATAAACTATACAGTATATTACATCAAAATCCAAGATATATACTGTTATTGGAAACTGATCAATGATGGGATGACCCCCCCAACCCCCCCCCCCCCAATCCCAATGTAACCATCTCAACGTTAATTAGTTTTCAATAACAGCATGCCCTAAAGAGTCTTATTCCTCTCATATTCATAGTCATATTCCTCTCAAACATTAATAATGTTTATTTATTAAAAAACAATGTCATACTTTTTATCAGTTTATAGTTACTCCCCTTCATCACTACTATCCTCAATGGCTCCATAACATCTGTTCATGTACCAACTGCATTCAAGAGAGCGAGGGTTATTCCCATCCTAAACAAATCCACGCTGGATCCCTCAGAGATCACCAACCACAGACCAGTATCACTTCTCTCTTTTCTTTCTAAAATCCTCGTCTACTTTCAACTATCTCTCTACCTCTCACAGAACAGCCTAAGCATCTCGAGACTGGACCCCTGCGACTCGCTCCTGGCAGGTCTGCCTCTGAGCGCCATTCAACCTCTGCAACTGATCCAGAATGCAGCTGCGTGACTTCTTTTCAACTTTCCTAAGATCTCCCACACCACCCCATTGCTACGCTCCCTCCACTGGCTTCCTGTAGCTCAGATTTTAAACACTGATGCTTGCCTACAAAGGCAAAATCAGACCGGCACCCACTCACCTCGAAGCACTTATCACACCCCGCAGTGCACCACGCTGTCTTCGGTCCTCTAGCACCGCTCGACTGGTGCCACCATCTCTCAGGGTACAAGGAAAGCATGCATGAAGACTCTTCTCTGTTCTGGCATCTAGATGGTGGAATGAACTTCCCCTAGACGTCTGAGTCACTGGCTGTCTGCAAACGACATCTAAACACCTACTTCTTCCGGAAGTACTTAAATTAGCACATTAATTAAAAAAAAAAGAAAAAAAAGTGTTGTCTGTATGCTTTTCTCGCTATATTACCTCTCAACAGAGTTTTTAGACTGATGGTATTCTTATTCCGTGACCTAGTGAACCAGTATCAGGATATTTACATTTACATTTACATTTATAGCATTTAGCAGACGCCCTTTTCCAGAGCAACGTACAAGAGTGCTTTAAATTCTCCATCAGTGAATACTTCATTTCTGGTTCGTACGACTACAGCAAAGTGCACTGAACACAAACCTGTTGAAAAGAGAGCAACTGTTAGGAGTGTTTTTTTTTTTTGAAGAAGAAGAAGAAAACACTAACTATCAAGGGGTAAGTATTGAAGAAAGAAGTATGTCTTTAGGCGTTTCTTGAAGATAGCCAGCGACTCAGCTGTTCTGACATTGATGGGAAGTTCATTCCACCACCTTGGCGCCAGAACAGAGAAAAATCGTGAGGCAGATCTACCTTGCATCCTGAGAGAGGGTGGGACCAGTCGAGCAGTGCTTGTTGACCTGAGGGAGCGTGGTGCGGTGCCTGGGGTGATGAGAGCTCTAAGATAAGAGGGTGCTGTTCCACTTTTGGCTTCGTAGGCAAGCATCAATGTTTTGAATCTGATGCGTGCAGCTACTGGAAGCCAGTGAAGGGAGCGCAGCAACGGGGTGGTGTGAGAGAACTTAGGGAGGTTGAAAACAAGTCGTGCAGCTGCATTCTGGATCATCTGTAGAGGACTGGTGGCACTCAAAGGTAGACCTGCCAGGAGCCAGTTGCAGTAGTCTAGTCTGGAAATGACAAGAGACTGCACGAGCAACTGAGTGGCCTGTGTTGTTAGAAATGGACGAATCCTTCTAATGTTGTAAAGGATAAACCGACAGGATATATTTATTGATCGGAACGTCAAAGCACTTCTGTAAGTCGCTCTGGATAAGGACGTCTGCCAAATGCTGTAAATGTAAATGTAGATCCAACATAGCATGCATACTAGACAGCTGTGAAATTCTAGTATACTACATATGACGCATCCTGGGTTTAAAAAGAAAAAAAAAGAAGCATACTTCACAGATTATATTGCGTTTTCTCTTAATGACTCCAGAGAATGGTGGGAAAGCTTCTTCGGGAATGAGATGTCTGAGTTTAGGTTTACCTAAACTAATTAACTAATTCACCCAGCTAAAGGATGGAGAATATTGACAGAAGGTCAACTTTGAGTCAGTTTTACAGGCGAGCGGCTGGAGACGATGATGTTTTAATAACTGCAATGTCCTCAGTAAGTGCAAAGAGAAGTACGAGTGTGTGCGGTTACAGAACTTCTCATTACTCCTTCAGCACTTTTAAGCGAAACGATAGTCTAGTAAATTACATTGACTGGCTGTTCTTACTGAAAAGCTTCATAGAGACACAACAATGGAAAAAAATATCAAAACACCGATTCCCGTAATGAACCTTTTTTTTAACATCTCTGTGACCACAGTTTAGCGCTGTGTTTTTACTTCAACATATCCGACTTCAGCATTGGTGTAAAAGCAACAAGACTTTTAGATCAAGTATGTTTTCCTACTTTGCTATAGGGTTTTAGGATTCCCCCACAGGAGCAAATAAAACTCTCTTAAAAACAACAACTCTAAACAGGTTCTAGTTTGGAACCGTTTTCTCTCTCTGTTCTAGCGTTCTATATAGAACCTTTAAGTGTTCTCCGAGAGGGACAACAGAAATTTCTACATTCACTTGAAAAGTGAATTTAGTGTACTAAAGCTATAATGGTTCTATGTGGAGGCCTACAGTGAAGGTTTTTAGTTTTAGTAGAGAATGATCCAAGTAGAACCCCTTTAGGAAGCGAAGAACCCTTAACTATCTAAAGAACCCTTTTTCTAAAAGTGCACGTTGGGAAATAAAATGTATGCATACAGCAAGTACAGTTTTTTTTCCAGTCAGCGTATCTGTTTTTATCACACTAGCCTCTGAAGAAAGAGAGAGAGAGAGAGAGAGAGAGAGAGAGAGAGAGAGAGAGAGAGAAATAATGACATATGGCAGCTTCTAAAACTTTCTCTTGGTGAAAAATTGCCCGGTTAATTTTGTTTTGCTGATGAATGGATCGCCTTCTTCATTCACGTTCACTCTGCCAGAATCAGCTGCGAGAAGAAGAAAGATGGAACCGCAGCCGAGATCGCTCTTCCTACGCAACTGCACATCGACTGTATTAGTCAAAGCTACAGTTAGGAATTTCACAATAACAAAGAAACTCATCTCTGCTTTTGGATCAGGGCTGGGATAAAAACGGATTTTTTGCAACATGAAGAAGCGTTTAAAAGATTTAAAGTGGTCGCTAACATTTGTTTTGTTTACCACAACTATTTTGAAAAAAATGGTGGTTTAATCCTTAGGAAACTTTGGGATTAAACTGGGAATTTCAAGGGCATGATTATACAGAAAATGTTTTACATATTTCTAATTATAGATTCCAGGATTTATTGTTTGCTTTTTTTTTTTTTTTTTAATCCAAAGTGACTCACATGTAAAGCAGCAGTCACACTTTCAGACGTTCAACGAGGAAATGTAGTGGTTAGTGAACAATTACAATTAATTATATTAATTATCTAGCTAGGACTTTTTTTTTTTTTTTGCAACTCTAAGCGATAAATTTAATTAAGAAAATATCGAAGTCTGGCGTCAGCGCTACCTAATAATGAACAGTTACTCCATTGTATATACAGTACGTACAGTACTGTGCAAATGTTTTAGGCACCCTATTTTTTTTTTAGTACAAACTTTGTTACAGATTTTTTATTTTATGACGTCTACATTATCAAGTCAGTACAAAAAAAAAACGTTTTAGATTCCCAAACATTAGTTTTCTAGCACAAAATTAAATGTTACAGAAAAATGTTTGTATGTCATTAAAGAAAGCAGCATATTACGTAAGAGACACTTTTCAGACAAAAAACACAATGAAGGCTGCTGGGTTTCGCTACAAAAATAAGAAGCGAGTGCGAAAGTCAAAGTGTCCAGAAGAACTGTGTCTGGTTCTGCAAGATGCTCAATAAAACTTACCAGCTCATTTCCTTATAAAACTGCACACATTGTACCGGAGACTACTATTTTTATTTTTTTGTCACACCAAATATTGACTTTGTCTCATTTACTCCTGTTTACTGCTCTTTACGGTATATTTTTTTAAACTGTAGAAACATTTAATTTGATTATTTTGAAGGCATCTTTGCTCTACAGCATTTCTTTGCATGTGCCTAAAACTTTTGCACTGTACTGTATACGGTTTTCTTGGTTTAATAACAACGTGTTTTTTAATCTGTTTCTTATTATTACTCTTATCTTATGTAGTTCGTTGGTCATACAACTCCCTGTGAATCAGCTGTTACTATAAAAAAAAAAAAAAAAAACGATAATGTATTAGAATTAGATTGTTAATATAAATCTGTGCTTTGCAGCTGCAGAGCTACTGTTATAGAAGAGTAACCAACACCTTCTGACCAATCAGATTCGAGAAATCACCAGCGCTTTGGTTTAAGGGATTTTAAACAACTAGCACGATTTACGGGAATTTATGCTTGTTGCCGAAAGCAGTCCATACATTGTGCAGACAAAAATGAGAAATAAAGAAAACACCGCAAAGGAACCTCAAAAAATAGATGACTAACTAAATAACTCACCATCTGCCATGTTATAGGCCAGAAATGTTAAGTTACAGAAATGGAAAGTGATGTGTTATGGCACAATTTGTAATGCGTCGCCTGCTCAGCCTCTATAATAGCCCATAATTTAAACTTCAGTGCGTGAGGATCTGTTTGACCAGCGATGCAGAGAAAAAAAAAATCCCTTGTGAGTAGCGTGTCGAGTGCTTGAGTAGGCCTGTCTATTAACCTGTCACCGAACTTGCTGTTTTGAGCAAAATGTACTTATTTCACAGTAGTTATTATAGCGGCGTCTTTATGGAGCTGTCAGAGCTGTCAGTAAGTCCGCAGCACAACACTAACTGCTGAAGAGAGAGAGAGAGAGAGAGAGAGAGAGAGAGAGAGAGAGAGAGAGAGAGAGAGAGAGAGAGAGAGAGAGAGGACAAGCTGTACTGACCGGGCTGGCTCTCACACACTCCGACTGAGAGACAGTTGGAAAAACATGCAGTCGTGCAGCTGCATTGTCGAATGCAGGTAACACGGACGTATTTGCCTTTAAAATGGCCTTTGGCAGCTCCTGGTTAGGTAACGTCTCAAGACACGGCGTGTACTGATTTTTCACAGATGGCCTCGTGGTCCTGCGCCGCCAACACCAATTCAAACGCGCAGGCGAATAAAGCACCTACTGACTGACGGTCACTATTATTACAGATCGCGTATACTGCACGACATATAGAGAAAAGACACATAGCACGTCATAATAAGCCAAAGAAGTGTTTTGAATGACATCTGAGGTTATTCAAAGTGGGATCCTGAAGATGTTTAACATAAAAACTTTTTCAGTACCTCAACTTACATGCAGAACGTTTTAAAATGCAGCCGCTGGGTTATTATTATTGAAAGCATGGTGACGTATCGGAGCGCTGCTTAATCTATTAATACAGCTAAGAAATAATCCATCCATCCATTTTTCATACTGCTTATCCTACACAGGGTCGCAGGGAGCCTGGAGCCACCAGGAGACTCGAGGCACTAGGTGGGGAACACCCTGGTTGGGCCAACCCATCGCAGGGCACAATCTCACACACACACACACACACACTACAGACAATTTGGAAATGCCAATCAGCCTACAGAGCATGTCTTTGGACTGGGGAGGAAACTGGAGTACCCGGAGGAAACCCTCGAAGCACGAGGAGAACATGCAAACTCAGGATTCAAACAACCAAACCCTGGTGTGAATTTGTCATGGTAAGAGTATCAGCTCTCAGTTATGTATCTTGATGATAGTAGATATGTTTAGGACATTATTGGTATCCTTTATAAAACTGAGCAATAGGGATTGTATAAAATAAACATTACACACAATAATTCAAAAGTTCCACTCAAACAAATACTATTTATCTTTGTAGCACCAGGATATTTCAGCCCAAACCCTGGTTGCCTCTGCCAGGAGGTTCAGAATTGGCCGTAGCTAGAGCTTTCAACAAGATGATGAGCCAGACATATTTCCAAATCAGCAAAAATGAACAAAACCTCAAAATATCACATGTTGCATGTGTTGTTCTTTTTATATAGCAATATTTTGCTCATTTTCATGAAAGGATAATGCCAAATACTTTACAGCAGTAGAAGATACACAAATTCATAAACCTTAACCTCAAAGCATTAACTGTGGGTCTGTGTTGTTGCCTGAAACAGTCTTCTGATGGGGATGTGGCCTTGGGGCAAGTTAAAACATTTTTTCTTCTGCTTGGTAAGATGATGGATCATCCCCAATAAACAATGTCATGAAAAAAGCTGTCAAGACTTTTTACAATCGGTGGAACAGTCGGTTTTTCCATGCGGTCTTGAAAAGTTGAATGTAAAATAAGCCAAGTTGCCACAACTTAAAAGATGGAACATTTTGTGGTTTTATTTGTGTATTTAACAGTGGCAGTTTTTACTTCCACAGGCCTCGACTTTCCCCGATCCCCATCCTCAATGGAACCCTTGCTTTGGATCATAATTCTAAAACTGTACTAGTTAGCACAGTGCTATTGAAGTCTCAATACTGATTGGTCAGAAGGTGTTGGTTAATTTTCTATAACAGCAGCTCTGACAGGAGTGCCAGCTATAATGCAAATCACAGGTTTATATTAAATGTCACTACGAAGGAATAAAAAGTGTTACGTGTCATTTTTTAATACATAAATATGTATTTTTTTTTAAAAATCATTGAGCAATTGCTTTGGTCAAATAGAAATAAAACACTGATGCTGTTACAGGAAAATAATCAACTCCATACCACCCTGTTGTGTTTTATTCCTTACAGGACATACAACAATCTTACATATAGACAGCAACTGGTGTTAAGAAGGAACTAAAACTCTGTTAAGCTGATTTATCACAATTTAAATGAACAAATGTTTAAAGTTCCGCCACACAGCACACTTTTTGCTAGACTTTCATTGTCAGATTTTGGGAGGCGGGGCCTAAGGGGTAAAATGGTACCAAATTCCACTAACGAAAAAAGTTGGCTGTGCGCATAACGTTACAGTATGAGCCATATTGAGTCCTAAACAGCATGACTGTGGTACATCTATACAAAAAATGGGAAATTATTTTGGGTGAGATAGACCTCCATTACTTGTTATCTCATTAGCCTTCAATAAGTAATTATTATAATTGTCAAAATATCATTTTTAGCTAAATTCGATGTGCACTCGAATCCCTCCTCTTTCTTTATATATCTATGTGTCCTCCTTCTATTATCGGGAGAAGTGCATGATGGGAGATTCCTGCCATTTCCACCCCGACTTTAAAGTTTTGTGTCTAATTCTCAAGGCCTCTTGGCTCTTCTGGCTCTATTGGAAACCGATACTTTATTTATGCTCTCTGTACTAAATTGTATAACAGTTATAGTAATGTATTACTATTTAGATTACACAATTGAATGAATGCCCTATTATTATATATATATATATATATATATATATATATATATATATATATATATATATATATATATATATATATATATATATATAATCAGACCACTGGAACACCTCCTATTTTCTTTCGTTTTATCTTGATGCTCTTTTGAAGAGGTGCCAATAGCAAGTGGGTGTTTGGACATTCCCCACCCGGACTGTAGAGACCGGCATCTGATCCTCAAAACATCCTGGCTCTTCTGCCGCTCATCTTTTAGCGCCGGCAGCCAAATCAAACACGGCTGAGGCAGCTGAGCACAGCGAGATAGAACCTCCCAAATTTTTTCCACATCCACCATGCCGCCAGATCAAATATTGTACATGGGGAAAGGGAACTCATCTTCCAGGGGAATTTTCTAGAGAGAAAAAAAAAAAACGCTTTAAGGAGGTGGCAGGGTTCGAGAGAGGTAAGATCAACGAAAAGGTCCAATCAACACTCTGTCAGTGCTCTTCCGGGAGGTGTCTGCTCCCACAGCGTGGAGATGATGAGTGGACTTAGTAAATACAGAGGATCAAAGTGAGTTAGAAAAATGAATTTAGACATAACTGTCATCTGAGCGAAGCATGGCCATGTTCGAGGATCCTCTATTCACTAATAGCTCATCTGTCAGCACTCACTCTGAACCCCAAACACTCCATTATCTTGGTGTATTCATCTGCAGTGCTCTCTGAAGTCAGGTTATCTATTAAATAGAAGCTGACGAGAGCATGCTAAATAATGCTAGGTCACCCAAGCCACGATGTAGCCTTTACCCTACATCTTTGACATCCACAGTTAGCTGCATCTACAATATCTTCTTTCAAAGAGAATGGGACGGCAAACCGCAAGCTGCCTCCACCCTTAATCCAGCTGCTCCAACTGGGTAACTCAACACCCACCAGCCCTGGATGACTGACTCTGAAGAGACGCAAACTACGAAGCCGCTCCCACAGAGATAATATGGCTTCTGAAGATGGAAGGTAACTGGCCACAAAGTATGTGGTCAAGTGAGACAGTACACAATCTAACCTTAAGGAACCAGCACTGCCTTTCTTGCTCAACATTCTAGTCATTAGTAGAGAACCTTATATTAATAATCTTATAATAATCTGTTTCAAGTAACTTTGTGTGGCATTTGTGCAACGTGGGGCGGCATCCATTTTATACACACGTTCAGGTGTATATCATGTTATGGGGACAAAAGAAACATTCTGCTTTGTGTGGACCTTGGTGCAAAGTAGGCACATTATGAGATAATCATTTTGTCTGTACACAGTTAGGTTATTTTCGCCACACATACTCCTGTAATCATCACACCACATGGTGACAAAAGTCATATACTTTTAGAAACATTAGTGCAAAGTGGGGACAATGTGCACTTTAGTTTGTCAAAAAGGTCAAAGTTTTGTGGTGGAGTAAGCGTAACTTCCTAAACGTTTAAAGGCTTGTCCATCTGGAAGAACGTTTAAAGGTTCTCCATATTGTAAAACCTTACAACAAATAGTTTACTTTTAAAAAAAAAAAATGTACCAGGTAGAACCTCTTTAGAATGTTAGGACCACTGACATCCAAAGAACTGCTTAGGAACCATTTAGCAAGAGTGTGTACTGTAAACCCTTTAACATCTGCTTTCCACTCAACACTGTTTGAATATTTGGCTTCTTAGAAAAGCCCTGATTCCACCCAAACCCCACCCCCCGGCTCGATCCCCTGACTCCAATTTGTTGCAAAAGATCTCATTTTAAGGTCATTGTTTGCGTCTTTATCCCAACTCAGTAATTCAAAAACAAAGTAATGTTAAAATGAGACCAGAATGATTTTAACTACTAAACGTGCAGCATTTAGCCCACTTGAAGTCTGCAAAAATTGGATATTTTATTTGACAGCTTGCTCACGTCTATCTAATTAAGAATCTACAGTCTTCCCACAATTAGCTAAGAAACACAAACTCAGCTCATTTTCGTGGTCAGGCAGCACACTGCGGTTCGAGGTTGTATTTCACCATAGGAGGCTGGAGTGAAATGTTCTCCTGGACCACTGGAAGCTGGTTGTAGAGTTTCGAGTTGCCCAGTGTGGTAAAGCTCTAAAGAAAAGACGCTTTCTCCAGCTCTCGGGCTGTAATGGGGTCCTCGCCAGAAACACTTACCCTACACATTCATCACAACACTGTCACAGCCCTCGAGCAGCTGCCACTCGCTCTTACAAAACCCACGGAGGGGGGATATACTCGCCCGAAAATAAACACCATAAAGCTGCATGTTTGTGCGTGTGGATGAGGGGGCGAGGAATATGAACAATCACAGCTTTGTGATAAGACACTAAATAAATAGAAGTTGTTTTTTTTTTCTTCGGGGTCTCTGAGTACACAGTCAAAAAAACTCCCAGAGCTACAACGTAGCATTTCCATAAATCATCAGCGAGGATAGAATGAGCACGGCTGAACAACACAGCGAGCTGTTTGCAGTTTTTTTTTTTTTTTAATGCTACGGGATAATTGGCATTTAACTCAAAAGCCATCAGAAAAGCCAAAGTCATAGGCAACTTAATGATAGAAGCCTGTACCTGCTTAAGCAAAACACTGTCAGTCAGCACACGTACACACACAACCTGGCAGTTTCACTGCTCATAGCGCTGCAGCTACCACACGGCCTCCAGCGGCTTCGGGCAATTACAGTGATTTATGGCGTTAAAGTTGTGGCTTATGCTAGCTAAGGCCTGCTGGATAAGTTTAATTATGGCATAAAGCGTAAATTATTTATGGTGTAATCAACATAATCAGCACTGGTGCGTGTGCCCTGTGAAATATGTCACGCTTTATGCATGTTTGAGGGACTTTACCAATTAAAACCTGTGCATCTTATAGTACATACACCGCTCATTCTCCCTCTGTCCTTGTCCATGTCATACACAGCTACACATTATCTCAAACTGCATCATTTTCTGTGTCATATCAGAAAGCCTAATTTAGAACATCACTCGTAATATTAATAATATACACTGATAACACCAGCTAGCTAGCTAAGATAAGCTACCTTGACAATATCTGAGAGAAATTTTTTATATACATTCATAATTGATCACTGCTAATGCTAGTTAACTAGTTATCACAACTAACCTGACATAAGTTCTGAGAAAAATTTTAAATCATACTCATAAAGTTCATACATTCACTGCTAACATCAGCCAGCTAGCTAAGATGAGCTAACCTGACATGATTTCTGAGAGAAATCTTTATATATGTTCATAATTTACACAACTATTTCTAGCCAGCTAGATAACATCAGTTAACTTGACAGGATTTCTGAGAAGAATTTTAACTAATTGCCATAAATATTCATAATATTCACTGATAACACCCGCTAGCTAGCTAAGATGAAGCTGTAAGACAGGTTTTCTGAGAGAAACATTGACATATTTTCATAGTTTTCACTGCTATTTCTATACAGCTAGTTAACACCAGCTAACTTGAGAGGATTTTTGAAAGGAATTTTAAGTCTTATTCAAAAATATTCATAATATCCACTGATAACACCAGCTAGCTGGCTAAAATGAAGCAATCACCCGCTAGCTAGCTAAGATGAAGCTATAAGACAGGTTTTCTGAGAGAATCTTTTATATATGTTCATAGTTTTCACTGCTAATTCTATCCAGCTAGCTAACATCAACTAACTTGACAGGAGTTCTGAGAGGAATTTTAAGTCATATTCATAAATGTTCATCATATCCACCGATAACACCGGCTAGCTTGCCTAAGGTAACTTGACAGGATTTCTGAGAGAATTTTAAATAATTGACACTGCTAATTCTATCCAGCTTCTTGACAAGATTTCTAAAAACCATTTTAAGTAATTGTCATAATAACACCAGCTATCTAGTTGAGGTAACCTGACAGGATTTTTTTTTTTTAAAAATTCTAGCTAACATTAGTTAACATCATGTAACATTAGCTTACTTGACAGGAATTCTGAACGGAATATTAAAGTAATATTTAAAAATCTTCACTGCTACCACTAGCCAGCAGGATAACACAAGTCGGTTTGAGAAAACTTCAGTGAAGAAATTTTAAGCCAGGATGCTAACGAGCTAATCTGACAGGATTTGTGAGAGGATTTTCAGTGTTTACAACCTTCACTGCTAACACTAACTGGATTCAAGACGTTACCTCCTTGTTTGCAATCTTAACACTACCTTTGAGGACCTGGTGTCTACTCAGAAACATTTGAATAAAGTGTTTTGAGTTCATGTATAAACCCTGCCAACTGGAACACTGGAGCAATGGCCACAATAACAGTATTGCTGAACATCGTAATATATTACTGGTAATATTGGTAGTTACACAAGATGTGCAGAAGTACCACAAAAAAAACACACCATTGTTTTTGCATGTTCGGATAAGCTGTCAGTCTTATATAATAGACCCTGTCTGAATGGTGAAATATCTGTCGTAATTTGGAACGACGGTGAAGTGCAATTGTTTTATTAGCTCAGCTGAATTGACGGTGAGCCAAGATAATCTTTCGGGCTGGAAAAATATAACAGGCAAATGGGATTAGCTGCAAGCTGGATCTTTACTATTTTATTAGCTTAGCTTTTTGTCGTCAAATCTGGTTTTAGATCAGTCATGGCAGCAGAATCGTTTGTGGAGTGCCAGGTTCACTGCTCGTTCTTTCAATGACGCGAAACACAGCATCGCCTGTTTAGTCGTGAAAAGAAGTAGCTTTGCAGAGCCGAGGTTCTTCAGTTTGCTCCGTTTTAATCTCTCCGTAACTGCTGATGCTGGTCATGAAGTCTCACTGTGTGTAACCTGAATGGGCCTTTGTTATGTGCGCAAATCTGGGCTCACTCAAATCGCCATGTGTTTGTGCTTGTGTGGTGTTGTGGGGACAGAATTTTTTTGTTCTCTGTTCATTTTATTCATGCAGCCTGAGAGTTTTACATAAAGCTATAAACAGAAAGCCCAGGGTGGCTGCCTTGGCCAGATGGTATAAACCTGAACTCCATTAAAATGCATCGTGGGAAATGGGTCACACTGTCTTTAGGCAGGTTGCTGGAAGTCAAAGGACTTAGGAATGTATAGGAGATTATTAGGCTTAAGTACTGTAGCTAATACATTAAATATGAAAAATGAACCGCTTCACAAAGTGACGAGCGTGTGTGTGTTTGTGTGTGTGCTCGATTCTGTAGAGAAGGTAGTAGGTGAGGTGGCTCGAATAAATGGATGTACGGGAATCGCTAGCGAGTCTGTTTGCCGTAACAGATAATTAATCGTTATACCCAATGGTTCTACGCAGCCTGCCAGCTCAAACCTGGCACATGTATGCGAGTGTGTGTGAGTGTGTTGAAGCACTTTATACAGTTTCAAAACCCAGTCTTGTCTTCACTGATCCGAGGAAATACAACGGAGGCCCATTTTGTTCAGTGCTATTTTTTCTTATTAATTTCCTGTGGCATATATCACATTAATATAAAATAATACAAATTGACAAATTGTGAAAGAAAAAAAAAAAAAAAAAAACCCAGACAAAATGATGTATGGTATTTTCCATACAAGCCACGTCAACAGGTCTGAAGATCAGATTGAAGGTCTGATTTTATACTGTGTGCTCAGCTGCCAATAATCATGCCAGTTTACACACTTCCATGTACTGTATTTATAAGTCCAATGTGGAAACAAACTTAAGAACACCTACTGAAAAAGGTGTTCTAGACACTGGGCCGAAAAAAAACTTTGTGAGGTTCACGGCATCCCATCATTACTGAAACCAGGCCTACTATGCATAATGCCCGAGTCCAGTACAAATCAGCCAATAGTGTGAAGTTTTTGACCAACATATCTTGATCAAAAAGGCCTGTAAGTGCAAAACACATTAACAAAACAAACCAAAAATGCAGCAAAAAAAAGACAACTGAAAATACAGCAAAACTAAAGACACAATAGCAAAACTATAAACACAACACCATAACTAAAAACACAACTCCATAACTAAAAACACATCATGATAACTAAAAACACAACTCCATAACTAAAAACACAACATGATAACTAAAAACACAACTCCATAACTAAAAACACAACACCATAACTAAAAACACAACTCCATAACTAAAAACACAACTCCATAACTAAAAACACAACTCCATAACTAAAAACACAACATGATAACTAAAAACACAACTCCATAACTAAAAACACAACTCCATAACTAAAAACACAACTCCATAACTAAAAACACAACATGATAACTAAAAACACAACTCCATAACTAAAAACACAACACCATAACTAAAAACACAACTCCATAACTAAAAACACAACTCCATAACTAAAAATACAACATGATAACTAAAAACACAACTCCATAACTAAAAACACAACACCTTACCTAAAAACACAACTCCATAACTAAAAACACAACTCCATAACTAAAAATACAACATGATAACTAAAAACACAACTCCATAACTAAAAACACAACATGATAACTAAAAACACAACTCCATAACTAAAAACACAACATGATAACTAAAAACACAACTCCATAACTAAAAACACAACACCATAACTAAAAACACAACACCATAACTAAAAACACAACACCTTACCTAAAAACATAACTCCATAACTAAAAACACAACAAAATCAGAAATGCATCGACAGTAGCTGAAGACAGAACGGCTAGGTCCTAACTGAACATCACATGCTCGTTGCTGATTGGCTACAGCATCTGTCTGAGAGTTTACAGTAAGAGGAAACATGAACCTAGATGAATCTGATAAAAACAGATAAATATTCTTTGCTTGGTCAGATTTCTAATATTATGCTGTTTACTCCACACCTCCATTACAACTCTGATGGTATAAACTTTACATGAAAAAAACGATGCTTTTTCTCTGTTTCTTCACACGTGGCTTGAGATTTTCCTTTCTGTCTCCAAAATGAATGACTCTGTGGCAATCTGCCACGGAAAACAAAATGGCTGATAGTTTACCATGTTCACTCTCCTGACATACAGTAATTACCCACAATTCCTGCCTCCAGCATCGTATTGCTGGTTTTCCTCCTGTTACGAACTCTGTATTGAGGTGTTTAGAGAACAGATAGCTGATTGTGCTTTGAGAAAAGCGAGAGGCCTGCTGACTCAAACTCTCTGTTAAACCAACACAGCTCTGTTTGGTCAGTTAGTGTGTGTAAGTATGTGTGTGTGTGTGTGTTTGGACAGGTGAAATAGGAACTGCTGAGTCAGAAACACAGCTGTCCAATTAAAGTGATGGCGGCCATTTTTATCACCTCGGGTTTGTTATTATCAGTAATGCAGGTTGGTTTAATGGTGAGGTTGTTTGCTTTCGCTGTAGCTTTAGAGGCAGAAACTCAACCGTGGTTAAAGTGGGACGTCATATCGCGCATGTGTTATTTTTTACTTACGTTGCAACACTGGAATATTGCCAAGGAAATATTTTCTAGTCAGCATGTCGTAAATCTCCTCATATTCCCTCGCTAACGAGACTCATTTTTTCACAACACTTTGTCCACCATGTTGTTTTGTTCGTTTGTTTTTTTCACTTGACCTCAAACTTGAGACCTGATTGGTCAGGAGGGAAAAAAAAAAAAAAAATCGCGTGATGTCACATGACAGTTTTCTGAAAAGATTTTTACTTTGGAAGCTACAAAAAAACGGCTTGTGTGAAATCACTCGTATGGAAAACGAGTAAACAACTAATCAAACCGGACCAAGTAAACAATTCGACACGCTATTTAACTTTTCTACTTAATCGTTATGTGCTTTAGCTAATTAAACTCGCTAATTAAACAGTAAAATAATTATTGTGAAAGGATATACAGTAGCTAGCTAAGGTTTTGGGTGAAATAAACGTCGATTACGTGTTAGCTACAGAGCTACAGTAGCCTCCCAGCTCCAACGCAAAGCTCAAGAAACAAAGGTCAGACATTAAACACGTCTTGGCTGATTGACTATGTTTGGATTGTGTAAATATGAGTCCTTTTAAAGCGTTTCTCCAGACACTAGCTAGTCGAGAGTAAAACAAGCAATATCATCATCTCTGTCTTGGAAATAAAAGGCCCTTGATTAAACGCTCCTGATGGAAATGGCTTTACGTGGCCACTTTACTGGCCGTCGCTTTATAGCTTTCCCATGATAAAAGAGCTTACATTTGTGAGCGATGTGTTTGCTGCAGAGATGGCTGAGAGAGAGAGAGAGAGAGAGAGAGAGAGAGAGAGGCTTAATGTTTTATGAGGGCGAGTAAATTAATAAGAAGGCGGCTCCTCAGAAACATTTTCCACCGTAAACATGACTGAAAATGAGCGGACGGCAAACAGCTGCTCGGCTTTACAAGTCTCCTCTAATTTATTCACCCTCTGAAACTTCCAAACAGGTTGTTTACTATCCTTCATAACTAATGGTGCATGTGTGAGCATGTGTGGGTGTGTGTGTGTGTGTATGTGTGTGTGTGTGTGTGTGTAGAATATATGGGTGAGCATGTGATACATCAGCATTAAGGCGGACATGTTTAAACGCGGTGCTAAAGCCCGTTAAATGAGTTTATGCACTGACTTATCCCTCTTGGGCACAAACCGACATCAGTCAATGCGCCGGATCCAGACTCTCCAACCCCAAAAAAGTGGGCCTTTTCATTTCATTTCTTTTCTTTTCTTCTTTTCCCCGAGCAATGAATGGCTGCATTAAAGCTTCTCATTCGCACACAGCCGCCTCTGCTTTTCAGCACCGTGGTAAATATTGTTCAACGGGGGGGGGGGGGGGGGGGGGGAAGCAAGAGTGTTATAAGTGGCTGACATTAACTCAAAGAGGGATGGCTACTGGCATTATGACACTTCCCAGACTCCATCCTCACCACACACACACACACACACACACACACACACTTATACAGTGGTTTATTATTGTTCCTTCCCCCTGGCTCGGTAATGAGACTGGAGGGACGATTGCTCAAATAAACAGAGGCGACGGTGACTTACTGACACTGCACTAGAGGGGAAATATCACCAGGCTGCCAGCAATGACCTACACACACACACACACACACACACACACACACACACACACACACACACACACGCACACACACACACACACGTGCACACTCACACACGACTGTGAAAGGGTCACTGATTAAAGAAACGATCCACCTAAAACTTACATATACACAATTTCAACTCCTTTACCCCAAATGTAGTGATCAGCCAAGTTGTGTTTGCTTTCTTCTATAATTTTAATGCTAATGTGGCAAAGAAAACCTCGTAGACTGCTACATTTGTAGCTATAAAATCACCTGAATTGTTAGTGTAATTTCACCTCAAGTATAATTGTAAAAATGTTCAAAATACATCAGGGAGGTAAACTGAAGGAGCGTAGACATGATTGTGTTCATAATGACCTGTTTTTGCAAACGAATTAATTTTCTTTCATGTCCCTTCAGATACTGAGGAGCGAAGATGTGACGAAAAATACATGTAGTAACATTAAGTCATAACCTCAGCTAATGTTTTCTTTATTGTTAGATACTATGACATTATTTTGTTACACTTTAATAACTCTATAGTTTCGTTTTCAAATGGTGGAAAGGGGCTTACACAAATTTAATACCTGCCTTTTGGTCATATTAATTTACACGGCATTCTCAAAGTGACTTTAAAGCTGCAGAAAAGACTAATTTGCTTTGACATCAGTTTGTATTGCATTGATTTCTTAGCATGTTTGTATTCTGTATACATTTTATTATTGTTATATCTGTCTTATTTGACACTTTTATATAGTGTCATGTCAGAGCCGGATTCAGCCATGAACTCAAACTCCCAGAATCCACCACAGCATCACAATATGAATAACTAATATGAATAACGTAAATAATTGTATTTAGATGGAGCACATTGTTTGTGTTTCTGTGTTTGTGGGAGTCTTTTCTCTCTCTCTCTCTCTCTCTCTCTCTCTCTCTCTCTCTCTCTCTCTCTCTCTCTCTCTCTCTCTCTATGCAGTTTATAGCTATAAATGTAAGTGGAACTTCCAGGAACTTACACAACATTAAATGTAACTGTAAATGGATACAAAGTACAATGTGTCAATCATTAATATTTTAAAAATGGTACCCATTGATGAATTGCTGTGGTATAAGAGGAATAAAACACTTCAGGACGTGCTGTTATAGGAAAATAACGAACTTTATATGTTCTCTGAACAAATCGCTGACCCACACCTGTTTTATGACTTTTGTGCATCTGCCTAATGTGCTGGATTTGTTTACCTGTTATAATAAAGTCAACGTGATCTCCGGCGCCTGACACGTAGAAACGTCCCAATATTTATATTCAGTAAGGCAAACACACAAAACAGACCCGATGTGTTTGAAAGACGAAATTTGCACGTTTACAAGCACAAATCTTTAGTAAATCAGGCAAAATAGATTTTTTTTTCAAGGATAATTGTTTTTGCCTTTGTTTTAAATATTTTTTTTTTGCCATAAAATAAGTTCTGTAATAATAACTGTTGAGTGCAATGTTTATTTTATACGGTAACCTTTGACCGTTTACGTACTCCATTCCACACAGCATATTTCTTGTTAAAGAATTTTAATGTGAACTTTGGGGACACACTGAAAGTGTGACTGACTTTAGTGTAAACTGCATAAATGAAAATCGGCCACAATCCACGGCCTGTAACGGCACAAATCTAATTCAAAACTCCTGAAACGGCGTCTCAAGTGCACATTATATCTTTACAATCACCTACACAGCAGCACGCTCACGACCCTCATCGTACGTCATGTCCACGGTTTCCACGGAGTCGAGCTGATGCATGGTACGTTCATAGGAAACAGAAACGAATTATTTCTAATGTTTTTTTTTTTTTTTTGTATTTTAATATGAATTGCATGTAGATGGAGCACATTGTGTGTGTTTGTGTCTTTGTGGGAGTCTCACTCTCTCTCTCTCTCTCTCGCTCTCTCTCTCTCTCTCTCTCTCAGTTTGGCTCTACCTCCATGTTTGTACAGGTGTCAGAGTAATGTGGTCTGTGTGTGTGTGTGTGTGTGTGTGTGTGTGTGTGCGTGTGTGTGTAAAGGAAGAGCGAGAGAAAGAGAGAGAGAGAATACACACTGACCCACTTCTACAACTTGGCAACAAATTATACGGGTTTGAACCACAGTACAGAAATCCTTTTGACTCCACACACACACACACACACACACACACACACACACACACACACACACACACACACACACACACACACACACACACACACACACACACTTTCAGAGTCAACTCCATGCACAGTCTGACAGTTTTTGGCTGCCAGATTTAGGATTAAAGCGGTCATAAGTCATGTGTGTGGAAAGCTGCCGTGTCAGAAAGTGGGCATTTCTCGAACACAGAAACTCAAAGGCTTCAATTCCTTTTTTTTTTTTTTTCGTACTTGCCTTTTTAATTTTTTTCCTCATAAAAAGAACTACACAATCACTACACACTGTTTTTTTGTTCCCCAAGCTTGTGACGTTAATCAGTTATACGATATATTGAATTCTGCAGAATCTGTTTGGTCAGAAGAGTTAGGCGTTGATTCGTTTTCGCTTGTTAAATGCGTTATTGTTTCTATAGTCATTCAC
>CM042549.1:3055000-3082500 GCA_023630585.1 Cranoglanis bouderius
TGCATACCCATTCATACTCACACATACTGTATTTACATACACACGCGTATGACACTTCAAAGACAGTCAGCAATTGGACAGTGAACGCCACAGAGCTGTAAAAACACACTCCGTCACCTCGTAAATCTCACCTCGTCAGACACACACATACGTAAAAAGACCGTCATGGCTAAAAATACAGACTACTGGGCAGGAATGACAATATTAGAGTTGGAGCAGAGGCGCAAGGGAGAGCGCCGGGTCATACACATAATAACATCTATATATTATCAGGCCTGATTTCAAAGCCTCAGAGACAGAGAGCTCTCATGGTGTATTCACACACACACACACACACACACACACACACACACACACACACACACACACACACACACACACACTCAGACAGATTTGGACACGGAGAGATGGAGATATAAGCAAAAAAAACTGAGTTATACAGTCTCAGAAACAAAGTACCAAACTGTACCACACCCCAGGACACTTTGTACATTCATGCAATTATCCAATCAGCCAATCATGTGGCAGCAGTGCAGTGCATAAAATCATGCAAATACAGGACAAGAGCATCACCTCAAACATCAGAATGGAGAAAAATGTGATCTCAGTGACCATGTTTGACCGGGCTGGTTTGAGTATTTCAGAAACTCCTGATTTCCTTGGATTGTCATGCAGAACACTCTCAAGAGTTTGCACAGAATGGTGCGAAAAACAAAAAACAATCAGTGAGCGGTCATTCTGCAGACGGAAATACCCTCGTTAATCAGAGGAGAATGGCCAGACTGGTAACTCGAACAAGCACTCTTTACAACCGTGGTGAGCAGAAAAGCATCTCAGAACGCACAGCACGTCAAACCTTGAGGCGGATGGGCTACAACACCAGAAGACCATGTTGGGTTCCACTCTTGTCAGCCAAGAACAAGAAGGCTGCAGTGAACAGATCGGAAAAAGACCAGGCGATGTTGTTTGTGAACGCTAACTGAAGCTCTGAAGAACTGCATGTAGAAGAAACAATGCTAAAGATTTAGAGAGAGATTTGATTTTTTAAAATCTCTGCTAAGAACAGACAAGTCTCCGATCTGTCTTATCTTTGCGGTCCACCTGCTTTTCCTTATCCAACATCCTTGCTGTTCTCTACGTTCAGACCGAAAGCCAACGCCCTGACGAGTTTCTGAATCGTTTTTCATGCGGGGTTTGACTTGCATCAAACGCTGCCGATAAATGTTCACTTTAACGAGTCCTGTGAGATGCGAGTCCATGCACGCTGTACAGTCAGTCACTACACTTGATTTCTAGATATCACTGGTCTGGTGTGAAAACAATCGCATAGTAGAATTCTGGTTCATACCAGTTCTTGAGTCTAATCGGGTATTAAAAATGCCAGCGTGAAGCGAAAATGATGAAGATAGAATGGCAAAATCGCTGTGTCCGGACTGACTGTGGAGGTTTTAGAGGTGATTTTGACGTTCACTGTAGGGGAGGATGGATTTATAGATAAAGGGTCTCCATTCAGACAAGCAGATATCCTCTGAAAGACTTGGGGTGTAGAAAAATAAAAGCGTCGTAAGTGTAGCAGCCCAGTGATTGGAATATAGTGGACCGACTATAGTGCATTCAACTAAAGGCCATAAACTCGTGATTTCCAACGTCCAACTAGAAAAAAAAAAACAACTCGAAATCTCAGGGCGGTCTCTCAATTCAACGTCAAATCAACATGGCCGCTCACAGCATCAGCAGTAAACAAAGCAGCACTTCTTACTTTTAAATGAGTTATACTGTATATACAAGTTCGATCAATCAGCATACAGACATATCCGCTTGTTAAATCTATAACACCGACTAGACAGTTCGCTGTATTCTGAGGTAAATCTACATCACTTATCAATGAGTAAGCTGGCTAGCTTGTTGCTAGCAAAAGATGGAGGCGTCCATGTTTTTTTCCCACTTCCGAGGTAAGTCGAAGATCAGAACCCTGAGGAACTCTGGTTTGTTGAGGAAAACTGGAATTCTCCAGGCTACATTGCAGGATTGATCATGTAAATTTGATGAAAACCAGGTCACAGAATGATAAAACTGTGAGTGTGTGAAACATCCCCCCCCACCCCCCCCACACACACACACATACACACAGCTTCCTCCTCCCCCTTGCCTCCCTTTCACACGCTCCCACACTCCGTCATCCATAAAATACTCTATATTAAACGAAACCCTTATCAGGTCGTATTTCTTCTCCGTTCCCCTTCTTTGCTTTATTAAAGCAGGTTGTTAAACTCACTTCAGAAAGCCGCGGCTCAGCGGAGCCACCTCTGCGCTCTCACATTTCACAAACAACCGGCCTGTGTTTGGGTTCTTACGCATGATCCTAACCTCACTCTGGGTGTCTGAGGTTAACCAGGGGCCAAAATTATCCTCGTGTGGAACCGCCGTGTGTTTTGGAACATCCACCCATTTTCTGTTTATTTGTTTTCCCACGATTGTCTTCGTCCCGCTCAATTTAGCTCAATTCAGCAATGAGACGACGCCGCGGTGTGAAAAACAGGAGCAATCCCGAGCGGCTAAATGCTAAATGTAACAAACGATTGCTCACAGAGTCGCCTTACTGGAAAAGTTTGGCAGTTTGATGGCAGACCCTTTCTACAAGGCTGATTAGGCACAAAGGTAGTTTTATGATTCCGCTGAAACAGGTAATGTTTTGTCAGAAATCCTGCCAGGTCAGCTTACAGAAGCTAGGTAGCATTAGCAGTGAATATTCTTTAAAATATGAGTTTTAATGTAACTTTAAAGGTTCTCTATTTAAAATCATCAATTTCACACAATTTTTTTCCACCGATTTTTTTCACCGCCAATCCTCACCCATGAGTTAGTTCTCCCCGATCACACCCTACATTCTTCATAATGAGAACTGAATAAGTTAGCATAAACCTAATCTAAACCTAAAGATCGGGGGGTGTGGTCAGGGGTGGAGCTGGAATAGGAGGAAACTGGCTTAATATGGAAGCGTGTTCTGACTTTTTAAAAAAAAAATTTAGCTAGGTTAGCTGGTAATGTCTGAGAGAAGAGGATGCAGGGGATAGGGCTAGATGGAGGCAGATGATTGGCTGTGGCGACCCCTGAAGGGAACAGCCGAAAGGAAAAGAAGAAGCTGGTAACTAGGTGTCTAATTTCTCTTACAAACCATTACCATTGTATAGAATCTTGAATGTTTACATGTAATAATGTAAACATCATGTTAAATGAATTATTATATTATGTGTAACGTAAGTGTGCTCTAGTGGATATATTATCATTACATAAGTTACTCTATGCTGCAGATTTCTTTAAAAGTGAATACAAGGGCTGCCGAGTGACACGACAGAAGAGCGTTTGCGCTACTGTTGGGAAATTGTGAGCAAAATTGGTCGTATTCTCTGGGTGGGAGGGGCTTACAGAGATACTGGCCAATCGTGAATGTGTGTGTTTGCTCATGTATGTGGAAGAGGGTGGATAGCGCTTTCTATACATGCTAAAACAGCAGAATGTAATTCACTCTTATTTAAAAAAATATATGTTAGTATGATTCATATTTAAAGTAAGCTCACATTTGTCACGATTTACTCGTTCGGATATAAAACAAAGCGCAGAATCTCAAAAGTGAAGCACTAACGAGTTTCTTTAGCATGTCTTTCAGATTTTCAGCCACAAGTGTCCTCCTGTAATCTTCAAATTCCCCTGCTTAGGCTTCAGTTATTTCCTCTCTTACTGTAAGCCGAGTAAAGTGAGTTGAGACCAGCATGAGTAGTAGTGATTAATAACAGTATTCCCATAAGCATATAAGTTCAAGTTCAGTTTATTTGTATAGCGCTTTTAACAACGGACATTGTCCCAAAGCAGCTTTACAGAAGTATATAAATTCAGGACATAGATTTAAAATTTATAAATTTATCCCCAATGAGCAAGCCAGAGGCATAAGTTTAGCAATGATGTGATCGTCACCCTTTAGTGTACACTAACACCACTGTACACACACACACACACACACACACACACACACACACTCTGTCACCCTCCTGTCTGCACCTGTCTTCTGCCTCAATCACAAGACCCAGTGTGCGTCAGTGGTATCAAGTCCCCTTACTCCAACTCTACGATCTATTTTACACTTAGTAACAGCTGCGATGTCTTTTTTCAATACAGTCGTCATGTCAGTAATAATAATAATAAATCACTCACATGACTGAGTAAAGGAGTCGTTGGCAACAATCGTAAATCAATCAGAACTGATTATAAATCAACGTGTATATTAAAAGGACGGACAAGTGGTGTGTAAAAAATCATTCATATTTTTTAAACTGATGTCTAAATAGCTTAGCCAGATGATTAACCCGTAACTCTGATACTTAAAATAGTCCTTCTCGACGTCTTCATCATTCATGAGTTAACACTAGGCCTATCGCAGATTCTGAGAATCTGAATTCCTTCAAAATTCTCCACTAGAAACATGTATTATATATAACTGTTATATTAATATTTTATTATTGATTGATAGCTGCACTAATCCAACCACCAAATTGTTCAGGTCACGCCTCTGTTACACAGGTATTATCACTATGTTTGACCCACTAGGTGCCATAATGTGTTAAATACGTGCTAAAATGAGAGAGAAACTATAACTTAACTAACCAAGGCTGTTTGATTCCAGATGTTCCAAAAATATTGTGGACCTAATATAGTTTGTTTATAACTGGTGCTCCGTTTGATTTGAAACAGATAACAGCAGTTCAGATTGTCAAAACTTTTACTATGAAGTTTATGGTCCATGTACATGTTTAGGAAAATGGTTCTTCAAAGGTTCCTTAAGAGTTCAGTGGATAAGTCAAGGTTCTTATCCACCCAAAATGGGCTCTGGTGGAAAGGACTCTGTTGTAGGGTTCCACATAGAGGTTTTATGGGTTCCTTCACAAAAGAAGCGTCTGTAGTTTCCGTTGAATCAATAGTTATTGTTTGGACTGGACTCCTGGATTGGATTGCGTTCACTCCTAACAGTAATTGGAATTTCTCAAATCGTATGGTCCTGGTGTTAAAATAAGGTGACAATTGTGTAACACAGTTGTTAAATATACAGTATAGAGGTCATACGTTTACATACGCCTTGCGGAATCTGCAAATTCTTGAGCATCAGTGAACGTTTACACCTTCTGTAATAGTCGTGTACGAGTCCCTCGGTCGTCTTCAGTGTGAAAAGATGGATCTCAACATCATATAGCCGCTGTTGGAAAGGGGTCAAATATGGAGAAGATGCTGGAAAAGCAAAGAACGTGCAGGACCTGGAGGATCTTTCTGAAGAACAGTGGGCAGTTTAACTGCTCAGGACAAACAAAGGGACTCATGAACAACTATCACAAAACATAAAAACTGTCGTTGATCATCCAGGTAACAACACACAGGATTAAGAATTGAGCGTGTGTAAACTTTTGAACTGGTTCATTTGTGTAAATTCAGTTATTATTGTGTCTTGTGGACTATATGTAAACATCTGTTATGTGAAATAGCTCATTCAGGGCAGGACTAAATAAAAAAAATAATGCAATTTTTATTAACATTTTGCAGGTTCTGCAAGGCGCATGTAAACTTATGACCTCAAATATATGTTCACGTGGTCTGAGAAATCCCCAGTGAGACACCAAGCACGGCTCGGCTGGCCACATTTAGGATAAAAGGAAACATTCACCAAATCATTCCTTTAAAATACATATCACATATATGCATCTAATCTTTAGGACCTAAATGATTTACTTCCTGTTCCCACGAGCCCGATCTACAGTACAAAGTGGCTGACAGATGAGGAATAACTGAATTAAGCAATGGATTGTGTAAAACAAGATATAGAGTAGGAGTGAAACATACTGAGAGCTGAAAGGAGGAGGAGTGGTCAAGAGGGTGAACAAGGAGGTATGAGCGATAAGAGCGAAAGTGAATGCCGGTAACGTGAACCACAGAGAAACCAAATGAAATGTAAGAGGTGTTGCTCAAATCAGTGTGTTTTACTCCTCCACATCTCTACAGATACTGCCTGATTCTGGGAAAACATGATCTTCGAAGCTCATTGTGTGTGTGTGTGTGTGTGTGTGTCTATGTGTGTGTATGAGAGAGAGAGAGTCGTCCCACTTTTTTTTTTTTCCCCACTTAGTCCTGTGCTCATTCCATACAGGGTTTACTGACTAAGCAAGAGGTTACAACACGCAACCTATATTAAGTCAGACCACACACAACCCCGATTTTGTACCATGACCGTATCTCATACTAGGTTACGCGTTTACCTCACATCACATAACAACGCTGGTTAAAGACATAACATGCTGACAGACACCTATAAATTAGCTAGCACTGGATACGGTGGTGGAGAGGGTAGAGCCGGATCGATCCGGAGCTCGGGTTACTGTCTGTGCGGAGTTTCTTTTGGCCTAACGATGTTCATGTGGGTTTCATCCAGGTTCTCTGGTTTCCTCCCACTGTCCAAAATGCCTGTAGGTGGATTGGCTACTCTAGATTGCTCCTAGATGTAAATGTATGAATGTGCATGTCTCATCCCACCTTACACCAAGTTCACCCTGTATAGGCTCTGACTAAAGCGCTTACTGAAGATGTAGGAATGGATGAATGATTATAGTTTTTAGTACCGATTAGTAAATTTGATTTAAACAGTCCGTACATGATGTTTGTTGGTAAATGAGACCCTTTAGCTGCACTCATGTTTGACGCACGTAAATCGAAGAGGGCTATATCTGAATGCGCGTCGTGATGACGTCACATGACGCGTCTTGGTTCCAAATCTGCGGAAATTCTGCAGTAATTGTTGAAAAATTGCAAGCGCCACCGAATATCGCAGAGTTCGCTTGATTTTGTGTTAAATTTCTGCGATCGCAAAATCATGAAATCCTGGAGGGACTGATTAAAGAGTGGTTAGTCAAAAAAAATCAATTTAATACCCTCAAAAATCAACAAGAGAAGACATTCTTGATGTCCGAGGTTTGCTTCCTTAAGCTTGCACTGCAGCTATGAGGCTACCTCGTCCAAAATGATTAAGTATTTTCATTCGCATACTGTAATGTCCAGATTTCTGGTTAAAATCCATAGCAGAGAGGAGGGTGGGGGTGAAATCTAAAATTGTACTAAGGATAAAAGTGATTGTAGTCGCCCAAGACGGCCGCCTCCATCACAGTGCCGCCATGTTATGGCGTTCAGCTACATGGTGAAGTGTGCTTCATTTTTGTATTGTAATTGGCATTTTTTTTGGGAAGTGGGAGGACATCAAAGAAATGGACGGAAGCACGGCCAGTAACCTGAGCTCAGGACCAAACCGCGGACCCTGGAACTGTGAGGCGGCAACGCTACCCGCTGTGCGACCGCTCCGCCTCGACTCGAACAACACTTTTCCGCAGATTTTGCTAGCTAGTTGCAAATGTATGCTAGCTGTTGCTGCTACATCCACGTTGAACAGACAGTTATCATCTCATTTTTATAGAAGACACCCACCACCTGCTAACAGGCTTCATGTTTTTGACAAAATGCACGCGCCAATATAACGTGCCACAGTATTATATTTCCACTCCTCGATGCCTTTTAAAGATGCTCAGTTGTTTGTGATTGCACCAGGTAACATAGCAACGTGTCACATCATAAAACAATTTAATCATCTACAAAGACAGACAGGTGTTTTTCACGCTGCACCAGATAGCAGCTCAGTCCTCGCCTGCTCCGCTCTCTGAGCTCATAACCTCCGTGACACGCTGATGACAGTTTAATTCTCATGATCTAATGTGGCACCGAAGTATCGCTGCCGAGAAGCGTCCGTGCACTTCTAACGCACACGTACACACACGTACACACACTCCGCTCAGTGCCAGGTCATATCATACCACCGTGCTCCATCTCGCCCAGTATCAGCCGCGAAGCCGCACATCAAAACCCAGCGTGAGTTAGGGGTGCGGGGAAAACGTCTACACCCAACACACCTCATTACATTTTTGGCTCGGTCTGTGTTATTTTGGACACGGAGACCTATTTACATTTTCAGACCGACTAAATTCAGTTTTCTCATTCACTCTAAGGACTCCACCTTTGGACAACAGTTGCGTTCTGGAAGTTTCTGCCAGAGAAAAGTTGGGTGTGAGAGCGTGTTGGTCGGGCCAAGTAACGAGACCACACACTGTTTGATGTTTGGAACAAGCCCCCATTTTATATAAATATACTGCCAGTCAAAAAGTTTTTAACCACACCCTTTATGAAGATTGGGCTCTAAAATTAGAAAATGTATGTGAGTAATATAAATAAATGAATTGAGAAATGTTTGTGACTTTTCTGTTCTACCCTCCAGCTGCACCTGACTGTAATAAAGCCTCACCCAGAGACCTATTAGAATCCTGAATACAAAGATTTAGTTATTTGGTGGAACATTTGTTTGACATCAATGTATACTCACCAGCCATTTTATTATAAACGCTACACTAATGCACTTTGTTTTCCTCACATTTTTCACACCATGGTTTCCATGTCCATATTGATACGATTGCATCATATAATTCATGTTTCAGAATTTCTCGTTCTACCACATCCCCAAGGCGCACTACTGGATTAATATCTGGTGACTAAGGAGGCAACTGAAGTATGGTGATTGTCATGTTCATGGAACCAGTTTGAGATGGCTTTGTGAAACGGATAAATTGGAGCCATAATGGGACGGACGTGTTCAGGAACAATATTCAGATAAACTGTGGCAATCAAACAATGCTCACTTGGTGTTAAAGGGCCCAAGGTGTACCACGAAAATATTCCCCACATCTTTACACCACCACCACCAGCCTGAACTGTTTACACAAGGCAGGTAGGGTCCTTGACAAACTGAAAAAATAAAATAAAATAAAAAAACACAATAAAATAAAATAAAAAAAATAAGGTCACATTCCAGATTTATTCCCTCTTTGCTGTTATAATAAGCTCCACTCTTCTGGGAAGGCTTCCCACTAGATTTTGGAGCGTGGCTGTGGGTATTTGTGTTCATTCAGCCACAAGAGCATTAGTGAGGTTGAGGTCAGGCACTGATGTCGGGTGAGGAGGCTCCGGTTCCAGTTCATCCCAAAGGTGTTCAGTGGGGTTGAGTTCAGGGCTCTGTGCAGGGCACTCAAGTTCTTCCACTCCATCCTTGGCGAACCATGTCTTCATGGAGTTTGCTTTGTGCACATGGGCATCGTCATGCTGGAACAGGTTTGGGCCTCATACTTCAACTTTGCGGATATAGTTTGGGGAAGAACCACGTATGGGTGTGATGGTCAGGTGCTCACATACGTTTGATCATATAGTGTATTCCATTATATACAAACCATACTGTTCTTGGGTCCTAGATTCTAAATTGCGGTTCTTGCAGTTCTTGATAATTGACTCAGATTTGGATTTCTTGACCCAGCACCCCTTAAAAAGCTAGAAGCTTAAAGAACCCAATGGAGAACCGTTATGTCTAAGAGTGTATTGTACAGTACACTGCATTTATGTTATATAAGCTGTATATAAGCTTTTATTTACTTCCTTCTTCCTTCAACTAAATGTCACTCTGGGATAAAACGTTTATTCATTTGAATGATATTCTTTATAAAAAGCAGGGCAGGTTTTTTTTGGAGCTGGGGGCCGTGTGTCGCTAATTCAGAGCAGAACCGCTTCCAGTGGAGTCGGGCAGCCTTAGCAGCATTACAGTAAGTGAATGTGACGGTGCGTATGTGGCCTGCATTCCTCTCTGTGAGTCCTCTCTGACCTGCTGCTGCTAAAAGGTCACACACATGGAGACACTCAATCTCCCCGTGCTCGCTATACGAGCAGTCACGCGCGATTCCCCCGTACGACAGCCGTGCCGCCGTATCAAGTACAGTAGCCGGTCCTGGAGTTCAGTTCAGACGCTTTAGCAAAATTTATGTTTCGCAAAATTTAGAACAAAAAGGCAAAATGATTGGAAGAGAATGACGTCTTTGTGGTTCGGTAATGTGATTATTCTGTAGAAGTGAAACAAGATGCAAAGCACCAGACAAACACACCCTGGCTACGCCGTAAAACCCTAACACTGTTCTGTTTAATATTACCACAGCTTCCATATTTGTCCCCATGTTTTACATAAAATCTTTTTTTTTTTTTTTTTTTTTTTAAAAGATTCTTAAGGAGTTCTTGGTATGGTTGTGAAGGATCCTCTGAAAATATTTGGATGAAAATGGTCAAAAAATGGGATGCTTTTAATCTCAACGTGAAAAAGTTAGACAATTTTGATTGAGAAAAAGAAAAAAAAACAACAAACAGATTAAACAGACCTACAAGGAACATGATTGACACGACTTTGATTGTGATTGATTCTGATCGACTGCATGTTGGTGGTCCACATCATTGGGTTTAATTTCTCTGAATTATTATTTTAGTAAATCTGCCAGAATGTCAGGAAAACTTCGCAGAATATTACAGTATTGACTTAAAGGTGCGATAGATGTTTATTTATTTATTTATTTATTTATTTTTTAAATTATTATTAATTTTAAAAAATATAGAGTATATTGAGGTGTATTAAGTGCCTGAGAAAACCTGTTTGGAAAACTGACTTCCGATCCAGAACGCTTCTTTGTGATTGGATGTGCCACCTGTCAGTCATTTTATAGACAGTCTACCCTACAGGTCATTGTAGATCGTGGGGCTGGAGCTTCATGAACATGGGCGGGAATGGGGGTGGGCTCAAGGAGTTCAAATATCGAATCCACCTACTTAACTTTTAGAGACCTAATCTGGAAAAGATTTTTTTTACCTAACGCACCTCTAATTCACACTGCTTGATTTTAGCCACAAATTTCCCTGCAGATGACAATTTCTTGGATTTGTAGATCTGAGAAGTTGTGGGAACGTGTAGCTGAGAATGTACGTGACTGAAAGTGTTCAATATGAGCCAATCACAGGACGTGAGGCTGATTCGATTTGGGACACAGCCAGGTGAGAGGGAGCATGAAGGTGTAAATGCTCTTTGTATCAGATCTCATCCCAGGCTGAGCTGTCAGAGGGAGAGAGATCAGACAAAGCAGGAATCATCCGGTGACACCGCGAGCCAAGTTACACTGGTGGAGTGTCAGAGCGACGGCTACGAAAACACACCCTCGATTTATTAACCAAAAATCTGCAAAATATCCAGGCACGTACTATACACGTTCCAAATTTGATCCCAAAAAAAAAAAAAAAGGCGATACATTCAGCGGCGCAGCCAGGGAGGTGCCTGAAGAATCGGTCCACACACGGAGAAGGAAAATCTTTCATTTCCAGGCAAATTTCTTTCATCTGTTGCATATCACCACAAAAACGACCTCAAATTCTAGCTTAAAATTAGCATCACAATGGCTGCTGGCGCCACAAGTTTTTCCAATCATAAACTGAGTGAGTTTTGCTAAATAAAGAAAAGATGCGTAAACAACATTTTTTCCCAGAGTGATCCGTAATTGAGACCCAATGCCACGTCTTCAGAAGGGCCTGATGGGGAAAAAACAGAGGCTGTAGAAGGGACGCTGGATTTAAAGTCTTAGAGTGATACATTGGCAGTGTGTATTATCACTTATACACAGGGTTTATACGGACGTTTATACCAGAGTGCTGCTGAATTCATGATTCGGGTGAGAATGTGTTGGTTAATGTATTAGTGCGCTTGTTCTAATAGGTTATCAAACCTAACAGATAAGACTAACCACGTAATATAAGACTAATATTAAACGTATAAAAACCGTGCTGCGGTGGCTTAGTGGTTAGCACCTTCAGGGTTGGGGGTTGGATTCCCACCTCCTCCGCCCCGTGTCTCCCTAATTGACATTTCCAAATTGTCAGTAGTGTGTGAATGTGTGTTTGTGTGATTGTGCCCTGCAATGGGTTGGCACCCTGTCCACTGTGTCCCCCGCCTTGTGCCCCAAGTTCCCTGGGATAGGCTCCAGGCTCCCCGGGACCCTGTGTAGGATAAGCGGTATGGAAACTGGATGGATGGATTGAAAACTGTTCTGCTATTTAAAAAAGAAAAGTGTATAATAATTGATTTGTAAAGTTTATTTCACATTTATGGAAGGAGTCTCCAGTGTCAGCGCTTTGTAACACTCGGAGGTAAAGCTGTAACTTTCCGATGTCTTCAGGACAGAGGAGTTTACACTTTTGGGTTTCTAGGTAACATGACAAGCTGTGCTTCCCCCCCCCTTTTTTTTGTCTTATTAACTTGAAGAGAAAGAAAAAAAGAGAGGCTAGTGAAGGGACGAGGTAGGCGATAACTGGTTTCGTGGACGTTCCACAACTTTAAATGTAACTATAAATGGGTAAAAAGTACAATGCGTCCCAATTTAGTTATTATATTATTATCCATCCATCCATCCATCCATCCATGCATCCATCCATCCATTTTCTGTACCGTTTATCCTACACAGGGTCACGGGGAGCCTGGAGCCTCTCTCAGGGAACTCGGGGCACCGGGTGGGGGACATCCTGGACGGGGTGCCAACTCATCACAGGGCTATTATTATAGTTATTAAAATTACAATCGTTGCCAAATTGTTGTGGTATAAGAGGAATAAAACAATGCAGTTATAAGAAGATAATCAACTTTGTGGTAGTTCCAGTAACTCCACTTCATCTCACTACCCCATTGCTGATTATTTTCCTATAGCTGCATGACCTGAAGTGGTACATTCCTTACATATTGAGGTGCTCCAGTGTGAACATGTACATGTAAAAATTCCCTTTTGGCTACAGGACTCGAGACTTGGATTCGAGTCACAAAATTTGCTATTCTAGTCTTCTTCCCAACAAACAACAAAACATCATTTTCAGCAAATCAGCATCAAACTTCATTTCCAAGGTCAACATTCAACCAGTCAGACAGCCAATCAGCTTGCACTAGACAACGGCGAAGCTGAAAGAGCGCCCATTCCCCTGACGACAGAGGCACTTTGCGGTAGCATTTCTCCTCCAAAAGGTAGCAGGCTTAAGCCGCTGAAGATTGTGTTGTTTGCAATAACAAAAGGGCTGCATCCTGTGAACCTGTGGTTCAAGAATATCAGATGCCAAAGAAACAACAAAGCCAGAAGCCTTTGAAGTTGCACAAAGCGAATCCCAATGCAAAGCCAGACTGAAGTGAGATGGATTCGTGAAAATAGTCTACACCACATCTCATGTGGAATTAAAATAAAATATTCCGTTTTTAAGGTACGTTCACACATACGGCGATTTTATTGCCGCATGTCACTAGGAAGTCGCCACTAGGCGTTCCTACTACTGGTTGCCATAGTAACATTTAACGGCGGGTTAGTGATGCAACTAGCATTCCACTTTTGACAACAAACCGGTTTTCTTGCAGATAAAATGAAACATTCTGTATGGAGAGCGTTTGTATATAAACTTCACCAGTGTATATATGCATCATATCCTACGAGATGGAGGAGGAGCGGTGTGTGCTCTTTGCCACTGCGGCCGTCTACTGTATCTACGGCTCGCAGGCAGCGTGACGGATCACGGATCACGTGCGCTCTCATGTCTTCACCCCCATTGGTAGTCGCTGCATCGAGTCGCTCCGAATTTGCATAAAGTTAAACTTTTCTCAACTTTGTCACGTCGCTGGACACGCCCACATCGAGTCACCAACAGTCGCTGTCGCTAATGTCACAGAAAGTCGCCAGCTCTCTGTGAAAATGAATGGAATCCTGACGCTTTGTTGCCGGATGTGTGAACGCACCTTTGTAGTCAAAGTCACGTGTCTTTCAAATGCCCATATATTTCCATTGAGTTATAAGGTTCGTCTAGAAAGTGATGACCGCTGATTTTAAAATTTGACTTGTGATTTGCAAAACGATGACTTGGTCCCACCTCTGCTTTAGACTACATTAATACACAAGTCAGTAGAAATACCCCACATACTGTAGATAGTATTACAAACGTGTGTGTGTGTGTGTATGTATATAGATGTACATGTGGCAGGCAGCAGACACATCTCTTTATGATATGCATCATTTTACCCCCTCTCCAGCTCGTATCTTGTTCCTTATTCCCTCTGTACTCTACATTTCCAATCGGTGCTATGGTTTGGACCCTTGATCTCAGCGGCTTGAGGTTTTGGAGGTTTTTGGAGGCTCCGTTTATTGTGGAGATCTCTGGGTAAAGATTATTCTGATTGGTCAGATAAGGACTAATGTTTCCAGACGGCAGCTGATTGGGGGGGGGTTAATGCAGCCAGTCTGGGAGCAGGAGCAAGACTTGTGGTGCCCCAATATGTGTGTGTGTGTGTGTGTGTGTGGGGAAAGGGGGCTGGGATGGAAGAATGCCACCGTGCTCGTTTCCTGTACAGATGGAGGAAGTGGGATTTATTTATATAGCCTCTCAAAGATGGAGGGATGTGCTGGAGAACATGGGAAAGTGTGTGTGTGTGTGTGAGAGAGAGAGAGAGAGAGAGAGAGAGAGAGAGAGAGATAGACAAGAATGTTGACATCATAATTCTGATTGGTCAGAAGGTGTGCGCTAGTTTTTTTTATAACTGCAGCTCAGACAGTAGCGAAGCGGCAAATTTTATGCTTTTGTTTAAGAAAGAAAACCATATAAAAGTTGACATGGTGACGTTTTATTGTAAGTAGACGTTTATTTAAAGTGTATGGAGTTAAGGAGTCTCCAGTGTCAGTGCTCTGTAACAGTTTTCCACCACAGGAAAGTCTTCAGTTTCTTGCAGCCGCACTACTGTCAGAGCTGCCGTTACAGAAAATTAATCAACACCTTCTGACCAATGCTCTGGTGTATATACAGTATTCAGTACCAGAAATCGTGATAAAAGGAAAAAAAACACACACGATATGATGATTAATAACGACATGTCTAGTTGGATTTATGTAATAATTTGTTCTGGAGACCGACAAAACGTCATCACGTTTTATGTTTCTTTTTTTTAACGAGGACACACACACACACACCCACACACACCCACACACCCACACACACACACACACACACACGCAATGATGTGTTAACTATGTGCCTGCAAGTCTGTGCATGCATGTGTGCTCATGCTAGGTGTGTAGTGAGGAAGGGTTTCTGTGCTGGCATGCACACCGTTCAGACATTAGTGTGGGTCTGTGTGTGTGTGTGTGTGTGTGTGTGTGTGTGTGTGTGTGTGTGAAACCATGAACAGAACTCGTCGTACTGTATCCTCAGCGCTCAGTGAGACGGCCAACAGGCCCACACTGACTCGGAGCTCTGGCAAAATCCTGCTCTCTGTTTTACAGTTTCCTGTGTGGGCTTTTATAGATGTCTATGAAAATCTCCCACATGGCAGAAGTGCACACAGAGAAACAACACACACACACACACACACACACACACAAAAACAACACACAGACACACATGCACATGCAGACTCGGTCGGCGTTCTACTTCATTAGGCGGAATTATTCTGGAGTAGAGGAGTAGAGTTAATTGGTGTAAGCGATGTGTCTGATTGTGATCCAGTGACGCAGCTGGAAGCAGCAATGTGTTAAACTCAGTGTATTAATGCTAATATACACCTCACTTATCAAACTTCGTAAATCACTCACATGAGCATGTATGGTGTGCGGTGAAATCTGGTTAGTCTGGAAAAACGTTCACACCCTGCCCCTTTTTTTCGTGTAAATTTACGTATAAGGACACTCACTAATGTGATCGGCTTCAAATCGTATAACTGGTGACGAGTTCCTGCGATTTTATGTACGGATTACACCGTCACGTATCAGTTTAATTCTGAGATCCTCAATCGTTTCTTATTAATGACTTAAAAGAAAGCAATACAAAACAAATCCATAAATGAAGACAAATAAGACTAGGACAAAAGTAATGGCGGCGCTGCATTACTGGAAGATTTAGAGCGAGCTGCGCTTAGGAGGCGCTCTTTCATCGTTTGTTGATCATTTTGACGTTTTCGGCTCTCTGTGGAGTTTTGTGGGTGTCACTAAACGTAAATGTCGTGAACAGGCTTGGTAATTTATGGCGTTTATCGAAATACACACGATTATGAAGAAAATCTGTGAGTTTTGTAAGTTAGGGTTGGGAGTTGGTATACGTATGGCTGTAGGACTCCAGTCCAGTCTTAAAATGTTTTCTGTATTGATTCGGACTTTTCTCGAACTTTTTGGCATGTGTACTTAGACTTGTCTCGGTCTCGGGCCTTTGTCTTGCTAAATATGGTTTTGGTCTCGACTGAGAGTTTGTAAAAATGTACAAACCGATTTTGACTCTCGTTTTCATTTGGACTCGGACTCGACTTGGCTTCGACCCCCTTAAGACTCGGTCTTGACTCAATCTTGGCTAATCCTGGTCTTGTACCTGTCTTTGACAACGGAGGTCTTGACTACAGTTCTAGGTGTCCGTTGTGTTCTTCAGAAGATCCTCTAAAGTTACGTGTCAATACAAGCACATGTGTTCTAGTAACCCGTTTGTAACCTGAGCACAGATTCGCCTAGTCATTAATTGGTAATTAATTCATGTATGAAAGTTTGAGCTAAATCAGGTGTGTGCGGTCGTACCGAAGTGTGTGTGTCACGTTTCATGTTTAAAGTCACGTAACATAACGTATAATCGATGATAAAGTTCAAAAGAGCACGTGGATGTTGGAAACAGGCCTGTTTCACCAACACACACACACACACACACACACACACACACACACACACACACACTGGGTGATTCATGTCAAGCATAAATGGATGTGCAACATGTGCCAGAGTATGTATCAGCCTTACACGTGTGTGTGTGTGTGTGTGTGTGTGTGTGTGTGTGTGTGTGTGTGTGTGTGTGTGTGTGTGTGTGTGTGTGATACAGCAGCTCTCTAGCATGAAAGTCATGAGTCATGAGCTGAGCAGCACCTGCACTGACACACCCCACGCATACACACACACACACACACACACACACACACACACACACACACAAACATGGGTGTGTATCAGCCATTTAAAAACAATTAATACAGCATATACTCCCCACAAACACACACCCACACACCCACACACACACACACACACACACACACACACACACACACACACAAACATGGGTGTGTATCAGCCATTTAAAAACAATTAATACAGCATATAGTGCTAACACACACACACACACACACACACACACACACACACACACACACACACACAGACACACACACACAGCACGTTCACAAACCCTTCACGCCTGCGCAGACTTGTCTCACACCTCCCTGATCATCAGAGCACGGATTTACAAAATCCACAATAACAGGTAGGACTGGACTGAGACGCAAAAACACACTCAGTCAGTTACAAGTCTGTACCGGTCGCACAACATGACTGGAAAACAGTGACACAAAACAACAGCACCAAACAGAATAACCATTAAGCACTAGTGTTACATTTCTCCTTTATATGCAAATATAAATGACGCAGAATGCAATCCAGGTGTTTATGGTCAAAGGTTTCATGAAAGACAGCGCATTGAAATAACACACACACACGGTACTGTGCAAAAGTTTTAGGCACCCTATTTTTTTTTTTTTTTTTAGTACAAACTTTGTTATAGACTTCTACGTTATCAAGTCGGTACAAAACAACATTTTAGATTCACAAACATTAGTTTTCTAGCACAAAATTAAATGTTACAGAAAAATGTTTGTACGTCATTAAAGAAAGCAGCGTATTGAAATGCTGAAACTCAGAGGAAAACGCTATCCGCTCTCTTCCACATACATGAGCTTACAGATGCCCTAGTGTCACTGTGATTGACAGGCAAGACAGGGTACGCCCCTCCCACCCAGAGAGAACAGCAACACTTCCGGTCTTTATGAATTTGTTAATAAGTTTGGCAACAGTGTCGTGTGTGTGATGTGCTCGCCATGCGCTCGCCATGTTTCCTGTTAATCCTGTTAAACCAATTCGGCCTACTATCACCTCAGCAGTATAGCGAGAAGTAGGTGTTTCATTTCCAGTCAAGACTTAGAGAAACTTGTTCATGCATTCATCACCAGCAGGGTGGATTACTGCGATGGACTTCTCACTGGTCTTCCCCAAAAGACCATTACACAGCTGCAGCTCATTCAGAATGCTGCTGCCAGGACTCTCAGCCGAACCAAAAAATCTGAGCATATTACTCCAGTCCTTAGGTCTTTACACTGGCTTCCAGTTACATTCAGAATTGATTTTAAAGTACTATTATTAGTTTATAGATCATTACATGGCCTAGGACCTAAAGGCCTTACAGATATGTTTACTGAATATAAATCGAGCCGGCCTCTCAGATCATTAGGATCAGGTCAGGTAGAAATACCAAGGGTTCACTCAAAACTTTTATGCCACCCGTAGTTGGAACCAGCTTCCAGAAGAAGTAAGATGTGCTCAAACTCTAGCCACATTTAAGATCAGACTGAAAACACGCCTGTTTATGCCTCGCATTTACTGACTGAATATTATGGTACACTTTACTGAGTGATCTATATCATTTAAGCTCGGTAACTTTTCCCCTTTTTAACCATTATATATATATATATATATATATATATATATATATATATATATATATATATATATATATATATATATATATATATATATATGTTCATATACTTACTTTGTCAAAGGCGTTCTTAAAGCCTATCTGAAAAAATCTATATAATATAAACTAAGTATGAACAGTATTGGAAGACATTTTGCTAAAACGTGTTCATTTCCCCTGTGTATGGAGACTTTTGGGACACCCTGTATAACCATGACAACTTTTAAATGTTTTTAAAAAAATTTAAAAAAAATTTTAAACATTATTTTTATTGGTTATTTGAAATCTACTGAAATTAGAATGACATGTATTTTGACATTTACTTCATTTCTATGTTGGATAATATGCCTCATATTTGAAGAAAACGAAAAAGAAATGTTTTTACAGATGGCAAATTGCAAATATTTTTATAACGATGATAGTTTGGTCACATATGTTTCGAGGATGAAAGACCAAAAAAAAAAAAAAAAAAAGGAAAATAAATACTGAAACTTTGGCAGATATCACTGCCTCTTTCGGATCAGATCTGGAGAATGAAAGGGTCACGGCAAAACCTTGACTTCTTTCCAAACTATTTTTCTGTTGCTTTTGGCTTCTGTGTTGGTTTCGTTTCATTTTTAACTTCATGGAATTCCATTTTTTTTTCCCCCCCAAACCTTTGCACTTTGCTGCGTTTTTCTATCAAAGTCTTTGTTCGATTTTGCACAAACTCTCATACAGTTAGCTTATTAGTTAGCTGTCTGTTTAATCTCAGCATGTAGACAGTGTTCTGTATGGCTCCATTCATACGAATCACAGCTCAGTCTTCACTGACAAGAGATTTCTTAGGCCCAGAGCCCGAACAGCAAACACCCCCCCCCCCCCCCCCCACACACACACACACACACACGCTGTTCCTAACTGATTAGCTTTCTTTGAGGTCGCTTTGTTTGGACATTAAACATTCCCTTTTTTTCATCCTGTCAACCTGACATATAGACTGCAGAGCACAAATCATTCTATACAGTGCATACAGTCAGAAGCGATGTCGCCTTTATTTAAATTATACTCTAACTGCCGTGTTTCTAAATCCTCACCCACACACTGACGGCATTTGTGCAGGAAATTAGGGCCAATGGGCAGTTAACACCTCACGCTCGAGGTGTGTGTTTAAGAGGGTGGTGGAGTTTAGTTAAAGTGAAGCTTTGTGAAATTGGTGTAATAATTTTGCCTGGAGGGTTTTTCTGGTCAGGAGGTGTTGATTTATTTTCTGTAACAGCGATAATAGTTCCAGTCACCAGGGTTAAATTAATGCACTCGTTCTTATATGTTAAAACTAATATCGTTTCTATGGTAACGCCTTACACAGGGACTTGTATAAACTTTTATGGAAGGAGTCTCCAGTGTCAGCGCTTTGTACCAGTCAGAGGTAGAGCTGTAACTTTTTTGCTGTAAAAGTTTCCCGACGTCTTCAGGACGAGAGGAATTTACGGT
Source organism: Cranoglanis bouderius (assembly GCA_023630585.1). Lineage (NCBI taxonomy): Eukaryota > Metazoa > Chordata > Actinopteri > Siluriformes > Cranoglanididae > Cranoglanis > Cranoglanis bouderius. The sequence continues at coordinate 3,075,029 of CM042549.1, forward strand.
TCCTTTGTAACATGACAAGCTTCAGGTATTGACTGTACACTTGATCTTACCGAGTATCCTAGCGTGTACTACAAGTATGCAAAGTATGCAATTTGAGACGTAGCCTCTGTGTCCCAATGTGAAGCATGCTCTATAAACCAAACTGAATCCATCACCAGCGCCTTTAAATCTCCATCAGCTTTATAAGGCCTCTGAGATGCGAAATGCCAGCAGACAAGAAGCTGCCTCACCAACGCTTGAAGCTTTCCTCAGCTCTGTCTCGCGTGTTAAATGAAAAACCAAGAGTTGGTACGCGGGCGCTGGAGAACACACAGCCTGGGATTTGATTTCCGGGCCAGTTTACAGTTCGGAGCAATTACGTTCCGGCATACTCAGCCATGTCTGAGCTTGTGGGGCGGTAATTCCATCCACCCGCTCGAGACAAACCCAACAATCAACACACACACACACACACACATATACGATCATGCACACGGATTTGAGAAGCAAGTGGGTCCTGGCTGCACACGCTCTCGTTCGTTTGAACATAAAACCAAAAATGGAATAAAAACCCTAGAAGGAGCCCAAACTCGTAATCTAAGCGATCTACTTTTCAATCTGGGAGGAACCGTGAATGACAAGGTGCTGTTAAAATACTGATAAAACACTTCCAACCCTAGGAAGCTTGTGGGGAAGTCTGGAGCCAGACCACCTCTGGAGATCAGCGCTGCCACTCAGGGGCCTCTCTCTCTCTCTCACACACACACACACACACACACACACACACACACACACACACACACACACACACACACACACACACACACCATCCTGAGCCGTCCACAAAAACGTCCGCTCTGAATCCAACTTACACAGCGCACAGAAAGTCAAAGAGAAAGACAGCTGCTCCTGAGTAAACAGGCCTGCGAGACAACGGGACCAGCTTTAGGGCTAGTTATGGTTTCATACACACATTCTTAAGAAAAAAAATTAACATGTTCTTAAGAAAATATTTGAGAATTGCACTTAGGAACATTCTTATGAACTTCTTAGATTTTATCTTAAGAGCTTTCTTAACTTCTTTCGTAAGAAGAATTTCGTGAATCCGGCCCGTGATGACCGGAATCGATACAAAAAAACCAAAGGTTCATGTTTCGGCACACGATCTTCGGAGGAAGAATGAATTTCTAAGGGTGCAAAATACCTGTGAATCGTGTGGTTTTGTTGAAAAATAATTTTGTTGAATGATTATTTTTCCCCCTGAGGTCTCGCTCATATTTTCAATGCGAGATCACGCAAATTACCCTCAAACCATTTTGTCCACATTCCTTTCACCCATCTTTACCAAGGGTGCCAATAATTCTGCTGACTGTATATTGAATGACTGTCCATATAATTCAGTAAGCTACTACAATTAAAAAAAAAAAAAAATGTTGTTATTTGACAAATTTAACCGTGTACTCGTTGATGTGGTGAAGTTTTCTGTTTATTTAATGTTTATTTATCAGATGTTTATTTAACATTTATGGAAGGAGTCTCCAGTGTCAGTGCTCTGTACGGTTAAGCTTTTAACTTTTTCCGGCACGTTTTCCGACACGGGAAAGTCTTCAGGACAGAGGAGTTTACAGTTATGTTTCTCCGTAACGTAGCGCTGCATTTGTTTTTGGTAAGTCTTAGTAACTTCAAGAGAGAGAGAAAAAAAAACTAGAGTATAGTGAAGCACAGCGAACGACTGTTTATAGGTAGAACTTAAACATTAAATGTAATTGTAAATGGATAAAAAAAAACAAAAAAAAAACCCAAGTGTAATTGTTGCCAAATTTCTGAGGTAAAAGAGGAATGTAACACTTGCTTTATTTAGGGTGGTTATAGTAACTCCCGCTGTTGATTGTTTTCCTACAGTGGCATGTCCTGAAGTGTTTTATTCCGTGCTCCTAATTAAAAACTCTCTTTGTAATGTTTTTTTTTTGTTTGTTTGTTTTTTTACGTGCTTGTGAATCTTTTCGGGAATCTTCTCGTGTGAGCCGTAGACATGAGGTCCGAATCAAAGCCGTTTTTTTTTCACTTCCTGTTTTTTTGAGTCATTCTAGTTTTGAGTCATTTGACTGTTGAGTCATTTGTTTGAATCTGAACACAGCTCACTAACAGCAGCCGTTTAGCACTACGCATTAAAAAAAAAAAAAAAAAAAAACGCCATAGGGTTCTCTTGATACAGAAGTCTGTTTGAACGAAAGCTGACATTCTGCACTTTAACCTCACACTAACTGATCCGTTTCAAGAATCGGACGAGCCAGAGAGCAGAGACGGGGGAAAAAACAACAACAAACATACAATTATTGGTGGATTACAACCCACTTGGCGCAACAATCTTCATTAAAATACATCTGTCAATAATTGTCATGTTGCTGATGATAAACAATGGGCGGCTTTAACTGCTGAAATTGTGCTGAGTAAATCTATCATCACGGTTTCAAAACACACACACACACACACACACACACACACACACACACACACACACACACACACACACACACACACACACGAGTGTGAGTAAGAGTCTGTCTGGGCTGTGGCTCGGTCCGGGCCATCCTGCTGCTCAGAGTTAAAGTGTTCACAGACAGGCGGTAAACATGAGGCATTTGGTTTAGTCACACACACACACACACACACACACACACACACACACACACACACACACACACACACACACACACACACACGTCTGCGAGGACCAGATGGGAAACTTTCACACTAGTCTGGTTTCGCTGAGCTTTCAGCACCTCACTCTCATCCACTGTCTCACTCTTTTTCTACTATTTTGTTTCCCTCTTTTTCAATATACAGCCTCATGAGAACTCATGAGGTGTAATATGCAATATAACACACAGCTCTATTCGATATCAGCAAGTGTAATACTACATAAATATATATATATATATATATATATATATATATATATATATATATATAAACATCTCATTTGATTAAGTGCCAACTTAATCAACTGAAAGAGATTTTTAGGTGTTGCATGGAGTTTCATTTTCAGGACAAGCATCCTTGTTAAAAAAAACAACAAAAAAAAAAACATTAAACATAACATAAAATATTTTTTTCCAAGCACAAAGAGGGAAAAGATCCCAAAAAGCCACAACGAGTATAACGGCGTAGGGCGGCCCACTCACCACGAGCAGCATACTAAATTCATTAACACGCATTCTTACAGAAAAGAATTCAAACAGTTCATGCATTCAAACAGTCATCTCGAATTCTGCTGAACATTAAACCTGGGAGGCTGTTTAAAATCCTCCCTCCTTCCCTCCTTCCCTCCTTCTTCTATATCCCCCCTTTTCTTCTCCTTTCCAACCCTCTCCTTTTTTTTTTTTTTTCTCCCCTTGCTTTTTTCTCTCCCCCCTCAAGGAATAATAAATAGCTATGAAAATGAATCTTGAAAATGGAGTGGTTGGCAGAGAGCACGGGGTGAAAGAATAGGAAAATAAATTAAAAGCCCCTTTCCAAGTCAAACAGGGCCGCTGTTCAAAGGCGTAGCGGTCGGGTGCTAGCCACTAGCTTTATTGCTAGCATATGCCACGGCTCTATTAGGTCCTTCCTCCGCTTGCTAACCCAGAGGGCCGTGCGTGCCCCGGTGTAAAAATATTATCACAGGAGTGCGGGATGGTCATAGGACTTCTGAACATTCCGCTTCCTGACAGGCTAACGGGCTAACACGCAGGTGAAAGCAGAAACGATTAGCTGCGCGTTTCGGCGCTACTGTGTGTTTATTGGTCACCGTGCGCTTTAATATGGTGACCGTGTTTGATAGTGGATCCGATTTCCCACCATCGGGGGTTTGGCCGCTCGTTCGGAGTAAAACCTTGTTAGCTTTGGCTTTCTCGCGTTATTTATTAGCCTTTTCCAAGTTTCCATCAGGCTTTTTCTAGCCTCTGGGTGTAGATACATCTGTCTGCTGTTGGCTCTGACTGAAGAAAGCTAATTTACTCTGGTTCCCCTCAGCTCTGCAGTCTCTACGGGCTCGATCAGGACCTGATACCAAGCAGATATATCGGGTTTTTCGACTCGGGTTAGGCCGGGTCAGATAGTACGACTGCCACACACACACACACACGCACACACACACACACACACACACACATTAAGACATACATGTCTCTGATATTTAAAGCCCAATTTGCATAGCATTTTTGAAAGGTGATCAACGATACTAATAGTTTTTTTACTTTCTAGTACATAGGTCTTGATTCCAGGGGGAAAATAATCATGCCAAGGAAGTTCTCCATGTCAAAATGCACATGTTACAATCAGGAGAATAAATATTTGCACCTATCGAGGACGGGTTTGTGTATGAACGCATAATTTGGCTGTAGTTACCGAATAACACAATGAATGTAAGGATTAAAACACTTGGGGGAGTGCTGTTATAGGAAAACAACAAACCACAGGGGCGGTGCCAAACGTATTTCTCTTATACCACAGCAGTTTGTATTTAATAAAAAGATCAACCCCTTTTCCGTTCATAGTTACATTTAAAATAAGACACGTTAGATCCTGGTCTCTCTTACGTTATAGTAGCTATAAACGCTGGTTCTCTCACCAGCGTCTCTTTTTTTTTCACTCCCGTGAATTGAATAATATAAAGTTACAGCTTTACTTCTGACTGTTACGAAGTGCTGACACTGGAGACTCCTTCAATAAATGTTAAACAAACTCCTTACAGAAAATTTCGTAGAAATGATTATACCATTTCCTTTTTTAAAAAAAACAAAAACAAAACATTTTATTAATCCGTCTATTACGAGACGCGGGGCGTCCACCATACAAGTACCTACGAATGAGCTGTTAGAATAGTAACGATAGCGCAAGGAATAAGCTCATTAATATAAATCTGTGATTCGTAGCTGCACTATTGCGCTACAACTTCTGACCAATCGCATTCGAGAATGCAACAGTGCTCATTAACGGATAGTCAACCGAGACAGAAAGTAAATAGTTTTTTGTTTAATTACTGAAATGCTTTGTTAATGCACAGATCACACTTTGACTAGGTGGCACCAACAAAGCTTAACCTTTAATCTCTAAACTCTCTGTGTTTCCTGGTTCTAGCTTTACACTACACTCAGATTAATCTGTCTATTACACATTTAAATACCAATGAGATTCGTTTTAACCATGGTTTAAATGGCTAGCCTTTTTTTTTTTTTTTTTTTTTTTTTTTTTGGACAATGATTCATCTCAAAAGCAAAAAAAAAATTGCTGCTGATGAATCCATTATGTTGGGAAATCAGAATTAATACCAGCCCAAGGTTTTAATCAGAGGTTCAATTTGTCATCCTTGTTGTCACAACTCATCTGTCTATAGTAAAGTTGGACCTCAATAGCGTCCGGATTGGACTCTCACTCACAAACCATCACGCAGGGCCCTAATACACGGAGCTGGCATGTCCTCAGTGTTCTCTTTTTCTTTTTTTTTTTTAAAACCAGAGCTGGCATTTCTAGCACTTCGTCTCTCCTGGTGTGAAGAACAGCGCCAGCAGCTTTACACAGCCAAGGCTTGAAATTAGGCGTGCAAATCTCATTTTTCGGTGGCTACTTTATGTGAGTCCATATTACAGGAAAAGAACAATCATATTTTGGAGCTGGTACACCACTGGAAAGAGGAACGGCCGGGCGGTAACGCAGAGATGCGGAGAGGCTTTCTGTAAACCGAGGAACACAAATTAGCACCGTTTTTGTACCTGCGACGCCAGCGCCCGAGAAACCACACGTGTGAAAGGATCTGGTACAGATGTGAGAAAACCGACCGTAAGGCGTCAGTCAGGGGGAGGAAAAGTGTTGCAGTGAAAATCTGAAGAAGGAGAACTGTAACTCTGCTCAACCCTTTCATGCCTAAATTATGATGAAGAACGTCCAGATGTTTAGATGGTTTTATTAATCAAAAATGGCGTGCAAATTCAAATGATTGAATCATTGAATTATTATTCGAATTTCTTTTTGCCTAGAAAAACCGACTCAAATTAAAAAAGAAATAAATAAAGAGTAAAATGGGTTAATGAAGTGATTTTAGCTCAGAATTGGTAAGATTTCTTATTTTCAACAGCTACAACAGTTTTGGAATCCTTCACTCCCCACACGCATGTGTGTGTGTGTGTGTGTGTAAATAAACCAAGGGTGTACCTGGGAACAGACCCAGCAGTTCATTTGTGTGTTAACAGAGCGAGTTCTGTTGCAGGTTGCTGCAGGTCTGTCCACACCCACTACATGCGTCCTTGTCCATGTTTGCGTAGGAGCAGACGCTCATTTTTTCTCGCTGTCCTTTACGTTTCCTGGACGGAGACGGACGACAACGTCGACTTCTCAGCACGCTCTCAACGCCGCCACGAGAGCACGCAGAGGAAAAATGGCCGCTTTCAGACGAGCTTCAAGTCCCCGGTTGCTCGGCTGAGGCGTGACAGAGGAAAAACATGCTGATCTATGATGATAGCACCAGTCTCGCATTCATTCAGTCTGGCATGCTGGGCCTGGAAATTAATTAGCCTGACATTTAGAAGAGTATCCACTGCTAGTGGACATTTATGGGCGATCTGGCCAACATTCACTGGACACTTTAATAGGAACACCTGTACACCTGCTGTTTCATGGAGTCATCCAATCAGCCAATCATGCAGCAGCAGCAGTCCAGTGCATAACATCATGCAGATACAAGCGTCACTTAATGTTCATATCAAACATCAGGATGAGATGTCTGTGACTTTGGCATGGTTGTTGGTGCCAGATGGTCTGCTTTGAGTTTTGCTGATTTTCACACACAACAGTCTTTAAATAGAATGGTGCCAAAAAAAAAAAACCCACCACCATTTCTGCAGTTCTGCAAGCGGAAACCCCTTGTTGATGCGAAGAAAGGTCAGAGGAGAATATCCAGACTGGTTCACGCTGACAAGAATGCTACAGTAACTCAAATAACCACTCCTTACAACCGTGCTGAGCAGAAAAGCATCTCAAAATGCATAATACGTCCAGGTGGATGGGCTACAGAAGACGGCAGTAGATCACATCGGGTTCCACTCCTGTCAGAGCAGAGCAAGACCAGGACTCATTGATCATCCAAACTGGACAGTTGAAGACATTTTTCTGATCTTTAACATTCCAGCTTATGTAGATTTCTCTAACAGCGCTACAGTTTGTCCTCCTCAGGCCTCAGAGCTCACACTGCACTGCAGGGCTTCAGTCTTCCAAATGTTCATCACGTCATTGGCATGCCAGTATCACGAAGAGTTATTTCAATTCCTTTCCACCACATTTATTTCTTCTAAAACACCAAATGGAGTCCAGTTCCCATCAGTCGTTCGGGGTGGAGGTGTTAATGGAGGGCCTCTGGGAAAGCGCTCGGTGTGAGTGCGCTCGCTGGAGCTGGAGCGGGACCGAGGCGAGGGGTATGTCAGGAATGTGCCGCTCTTTCATGTTGCTACACGGTGCAA